>JAGGAV010016075.1:0-10979 GCA_017657295.1 Termitomyces sp. DKA64
ATCAAATGGCATTTCAACATTGATGTGTGGGCACAGTATATCATGCACATATCATGCACTATGGCCACCCAGGTTCCTAGAACCTGTACTCAGGTGTGGCAATTGATGTGTTGTTACATGTAGACTGATGGTTGGTCTTTGGCTACATACTGTGGTTGGGTACTGGCCCTGACCTCACATCATGCTCAAACAGCCTACATGTGGCTGTTTGCAATGGTGGTAGCCCAGCCCCATCTCTATCAAGATGTGCTTGATGGCTACTGCACTCACATAGGGGAATTTGATGCATTCTGTGCCTACATTGTTCAGGTTGTGCAGGTTACAAGTGCTGCCCATGCAAATACCCTGTCTCAGCAAAACAGAGGTCATTCATCACCTCCTTGCTAATCATGTGCCACCTGCCTGGGTGAATCATGCATATATATATATGGTATACACTACTTGGATCACCATTGGTCAGGTAGTGCAATGCATATCAACCTGTTCTCATGGGTCAACAATGAATGCCATTGTTCACTTTGGACCATTGGTCAGCCCCCTCACTTGGTGGGGTATGATGGGTGGTACAACTCAACTAATGATGACAGGGAGTGCTTCCAAGTGCTCCTTACAACTTCAGGAAAGCCAAGGGAACTTCCCACTACATGCAGCTGAATGGCTGCACTATGGGGAGTTGCCCATCTTTACTCACCTGCTACACTGACCAGGAGCAGTGGTGGATGCCACCCTGGCTGAGGAGAAGACACCCCTCACAGTGTATTGGAGTGCTGGGCAGACATAGTGAGCTTCAAGGAAGCCATGTCTTTGCAAATGGACAAACAAGCTGGGTGAACTGCTAATAGCAGTTCATTGTGTGTAACCACAGGCTTGATAAATGCCCTCCTTGTTTAACCAATCCAATTGTGGGCAATGCATTGGGCTATTGTCATGCCCAACATACTCTGTAGGCCATTAATGGCCTACCTTGTTATCAATATAGGAGCCCAAAAATTATAGGGCCCAGTGCAGAATCATGGGCAGGATGCCATATCCCACCTCCTTTCTTTTGTATTGTGATATACTTGCATTATAGTGAATCCATGAACAGATTCATGAGGGGGGTATGTAATAAACTCTCCCCCCATTACACTTGCATTATAGACCAATGGCTAGTAGTGGTAGCACATTCTCATGGTAGTGTCACCTGACACTACCTATAAATGTTGATTATAGACTTACATAAGGCAGCACCTTACTTTATACTTTGTAGACAGACTATTGAATTGGTTTTGTGTTACAGAGTGTGAACTGTAAGCTGTGCAACCTGTAACAGAAATGTTACACTGGTGCTGCCTATTTACTTGTAATATTGCATGTAAGGCATCATCTTACTAGCAGAATTTTAGTCCCAACTTATACATTGGTTTTGGCTTATAGTTGTGCACTGTAAGCTGTGAGCACCATAATGGAAACATTACATTTTTTTTCAAGTCAAACTAGTGTTGACTTGGGCTACAGCACTGCACCAAACTTCTGGCAAGAAGTTCACTGCCACATGTTATAATTAAAGCATTAAAATTTCAACATTTATCTTCCTCAATGGGCACTGTCATGACAATTGAGGATCAGCTAATTTGGTGCAGCTGCTAAATCTTCAGTAGGTGGAGTAATACTTGTCACTCCACATGATTTCACCACATCATAGCATGGCATGGGGAGGGAAAGTGTAGTCATACCAGAAAGGCTCCCAGCTGCCACTCCTATCAGACCAGCTGGAGCTGGTCTGAGTGGCATTGCCACTGAAGGAATGTGCATGTTCTCTGGCTATCTCTACCAAAGGAATGGAACTAGCAACACAGTCCACTGCCATAGACAAAGGAAAAAGGCCTTTGTATGCACTGCTACCAGTATGGGTGAAAGGACTGAGGTCCTTCTCACATATCCATCATGTGGATGTGTCTGAATTCTATCAACCCTCATAGAGAATAGTCAAGTCAATGCAACATACATGTACTTGTACCCAGCCAAGAGTGGGTGTGAAAGATCTGCAAGAATCTCTTGCTGTTAATACTCCATTCTGGAGTCACATTGTGGACCCATGGAGGGGCACCTGTAAGACTGGGCCTGCAGGTTGGCATTGTCAAGAGTGGTTTGGGGAGTAGAACATCAAAGTTTATTCAAACAATCACAGAGGATGTTGTGTTGAAGCAGGCTACATGCAGGTGAGATGGACTGAGAACAAAGAAGACAGCAGTGAGTCCAATTGTATTCACATGATTCAATAGATGTTTAGGCTAGGGAATACATATAGTACTATGTACCTGTAAATCCTTGGATTCAATAGATGTTTAGGCTAGAGAATATGAGGACTCCAGTGAACAAAAGTGTCTTGCACAATCATGTGAGTAAGGTTTCAAATGTAAGATGTAAGTAATGGTTGTGGGACTCCTGCACTATATAGTCTTAACACTCCCACCTGATGGAGTGCCCACAATGTCACTGAAGTTCAGTCCTAGAAAGTTCCCCAACAATTCTCATTTTACATTGCAGCTTGTCCACAATGTCACATGACAGAGTTTTGGTGCATAAGTCAGCAGCCATGTCTTTAGTGGCAATGTATACAGGTCTGATTTTGCCATCCTGGATGGCCTGTCACAGTCAGAACCAGTGCCAGTCCAGATGTTTCAGGTGCCCCATGTGTTCTGGTTGCTTAGTGACAGAAATAGCAGATTGATTGTCAATGTTCAGCACCAATGGAGCAGATTGTGGTGTACCAATGTCAGCAAGGAAATTCTGTAGCCAGCACAGTTTTTGACCAGTCTTGCTGGCCACAACAAACTTGGCCTTGGTCATGGACAGAGCAATGATAGTCTGTAATCTAGACATCCAGCTTACTGCACCACCAACAACCATAAGGATGGAGCCCATTGTGGAATGTCCATTGTCAAGGTTTCCACCATAGTCAGCATCTGTGAACATGATGAAGGAGGAGGGGGAAGATGAGACAGCATTAGCAGAGTACTCAATCTTGTAGTCTAGAGTACCTCTAATATACTGCATGAGGTGTTTCACAGCCTTCCAGTGCTTGTGTCCAGGGCATGAGTTGAACTGACACAGTACACCAATGGCATCCACAATATCAGGGCAGGTACACATGACAAGATAGAGGGGTGCACCTGTGGCTTGGATGTAAGGGACCACTTGCATCTCATCAGCTTCCTCAGGAGTCAAGGGAGAGTCTGCCTTAGACAAGCATACACCAGGCTCAATGAGTGTTGCAAGAGCTTTAGAGTCAAGCATGTTGAACTGTGATAAGACATCAATTGCATATGACTTCTGGTCAATCCATAGTTTGTGACTAGGTTGATCACAAGTAACAACAATGCCTAGAAGACCAGTTATTGGAACTAGGTGATGCAGCTTAAAGCATTTTTGCAGCTCAGCTATGACCTTGAGAATGGCAGACCATGACTTTGATGCAACTGTCATATCATCAACAGGTATGAGGACAATAATCTGTATGCCATCATGCAAATAAATATACACACAGGGGTCAGAGGTAATATGTGTGAACTCCAGTGCTAAGAAGATTTGTGCATGCACTTGTTCCAGAGGTTGGCCCCTTGCTTCATCCTGTATATTCCTTTTTCAAGCTCAGTGCAGGGTGATCCATTGCTGGGTTTGCATTCCACATCTGGTGGGACCTCAGGAAAGCCCTCTGGGAGTTTTATATACAGCTCTGCATCCATGACACCATGTAGGAAAGCAGAGGATACATTGACTGACTCAAGGTACATGTCCTCCAATGCTGCCAGGGCAAGGACAGTGTGGACTGCTGTCCAGCAGGCAGTCAGTGCAAATGTTGCATCAAAATTAACTCCTGGTTGCTGGCTGAATGCCTGTGCTACATGGTAAGTGCTTGATCTTGAACACCCAGTGTGACTCTATAGCTTTGTGCCTTGCTGGTAGGTATGTAGCATACCAAGTGCCATTGCCCTTGAGTGCATTCATCTCTCCACACATTGCTTTGTGCCATTCCACTGCATTGTCACCTGCTGCAGCCTCTTTGCAAGATTGAGGATTGGTGTCATAAGCTTCCACCTTCTCTGTGCTCAAGAAAAGCATGCCCTGCTAGAAGTAGGGCTTCATCCAAATTGACATTCAGCATGAAGTCTATCTCCTGCTCTCCATCTACATGTATGTCAATGTCACCTACAGTATGTTGACATCCCACAGAGGCTGCTCAGGTGGTAGTTCTGGATAGGGCAAGGGCAGTGGTGGGGGGGGGGGGGATCACATGTGAATGATGATTCACAATTCTCCTGCTGCTGCACAGCATTGGTGTATTCAGCATTGGAATTTCATGTTGGGATACAGATACATTGGCTGGGCTTGTGCAGAGGTGGTAAGGGTCATAGTGCTCAAATCATGGGTGGTGGGGGTGGTATTACTGGTTGTTCCAGTGAGTCAGGATTGGGTTTCACTCCTACCTGTTCAGGGCAGCTTTCTCATCAATTCTGAATTGCTTTGTTTGTCAATTGGATTGAGTGGTTCATTGTCAAAGATGATGTCATTGCCAACATGCAGAACTGGGACATGCTGTGCAAGCATGGGCTCATTGGAGTCATATGGCTGATACTCAGGTAAGTCATCAAAGGCTGTAACTGGTGGAGGCTTGGGCATGTTAGCCAATGAGAGACCATGGAAACATGTTTCATCAAACACCACATCCCATGATAGCACAATTTTCTTTGTGCTCAGAACATACACCTTCCAACCAATATGGTTGTCTGGGTATCCAATGAATATCCTGGAGAGGGTGTGTCCCTGAATCCTCACCTCTTATTCCATCCAATGAGCACATATGCTGGACTTCCAAATACATGTAATGTGAGGTTTCTTCCCCTAAATGCTTCAAACATTGTTGAGTTGTATGAGAGTGCAGAGATGGGGCAGCAATTGTGAACATGTTGATATGTGCTGAGAGCATATGCCCAGAAACTCTCTGGGAGGTTGGCCTCCAAAAGCATTGCTGTGATTGCCTCTTGAATAGTCCTGTTCAGACATTTGGCAACTCCATTTTGTTGTGGCATGGCAGTATTAGTGAATTCAAGACAAATACCTTCTGTCCTGCAGTAGTCAAGGAATGCTTTTGAGATGTATTCACCTCCCTTGTCATAGTGGAGACATTTTATCTCTCTCCTAGTTTGATATTCAATGTGTGCTTTGAAAAGCTTGAAAGCTTCAAAGGTGTCACACTTTTTAGACATGTCAAAACCTCCATCCATCATGTATGATCATCCACAAATGTTCCCCACCATTGGTGATTTGTCTGATGTGCTCCCTTCTGCATTGGCCCATGTATGTCACTGAAGATTCAACCCAAAACTTCAGTCACTTGGTCTGCAGTGTGTGGAAAAAGAAACACAATGTTGCTTTCCTTCCAGACATGGCTTACAGATGTGTGGGAGCATGGAGTTGTCAGATACTCTTAGGTCTTCAGTTAAGTTCTCCTGAATGAGTTGATTGAGACAATCTGCTCCCAGGTGACACATTGTTGATGAAGCAAATGCTTGTCCCCTTTAGGAGACAAGGTCAGGCCAGCATATGACACATTGGCTGTGTGTGCTGGTGAAGAAACAAGGGTTTCACCATTGAGGTATGAGGTAAGGGAGTGGTTGATAGTAGCAGTAAAGATTGTATTGCCATTGATGTTGAAATAAAACTTATGCCAGCAGAAAGTCACAATATAACCTTTGCATGCAGAGAGAGTGATAATAGAGAGTAAATTGTTTGGTAGCTCTGGTACAAATAGGACATTGGAAATGATGACATTGCCAAGGGGCTTTCCATCCTGATTCTTTCCCTGTGGTCTGAACAACATGAACCCCTTCCCTGCTGAGTAGATGACTGCACTGTTGGCAATGTGGATAGAGACTCACTGTCAGGACCCATTCCATTTTCCCCTTCCCTTCACTATCATCCAACCTCAGAGTCTACACAGTCCCTTTCTGGATCTCAGCCACACCCCCAGATCTCAGCCACAGTCCTGTTTCAGCCACATCCAGGTTTAAGCCACCTTTAAAACTGCTTTTCCTGTTCCAGATCATTCCTGCAGACCCAGATCATTTCTACAGGTTTCAGATCACTTCCACCTGTCCCAGATCACTTCCAGGATTGCTTCCCTTGTTCCAGATCACTTCCCAATGACTTAGTTCACTTCCTGCTATGACTTAGATCACTTCCACCTGACTCAGATTACTTCCATCTGACTTAGAATCACTTCCACTTGACTTAGATCACTTCCATTTGTGTTATATCACTCCCACCTGACTTAGATCACTTCCAGCTTCCCCTTTTGGTAGTGTCCTACAGCTATATAAGGTCCCCTAGTCTGTAGCTACACTCCAGTCTTGAGATTACCTATTGTGTCTGCTTTTTACTTGTATTCATCCTCCTGTCTCTTTTCCTTCAATGTATCAGTTTCCAGGTTTACTTTTCTCAGTTTTCTTATTTCTCAACTCAACCACATACTTGTTTGCTATCAAGTCTGCCCAGGTGGTTCTTTTGCTCCATAGGAGCCCCCCTAAGGTCAAGGGATCCTGACACTCATCACAGCTTGAAAGATTCTGAAAGGAACCATTTGCAGTGTGGTGTTATATGAGCCATGGCATACAAGTCTGTGTTCCATAGCATATCAGAGGGATGGGGTGGGGAGAGGGCAGATGAACAAATGGCTGCTTCTACCCTAATAGTGGGTCCATCACATCCAGGCTTGGCTTTGAAGGTATCAGCCTTTGCAGCATTGGCTTTAGCTTCTGGTGTTCCACCCTTCCATCCATGGGACTTCTTTGACTTGGATGAGCTCTTATCCTTCTTGACCTGCATCTGTGCTGTCTAAAGACTAGAGCAATCCTGAACCTTATGTAGGCCATCACACAGGAAGCACACAATGGTGCATGCAGTGGCAGCAGCAATAGCAGTGGTAGTGGCAGTGTCATCCTCAGCAGTGCAACATTGTGTTTCTTCAGTGTGGAAGACTTCCAGCATGGCCTCTTTAGTCAGGCTGTTAAGCATAAGAATGGACAATGTGAAGGAACTATACTCCTTGCATGGTAATGTGTGCAGCATTGTCATAATTAACAACTCATCATCAAGAATCTCAAGTGTGTATCTAGGTGTAGTGGTGCTGTCAGAATTTGTGATGGGCAGTGGGCAAAGCATCTGGATCTGTTGCATGGTGCCTTCAACTTGTGCGCAGAGATTGGTGAGGGACTCATCACCCCTTTTTTGGATGCTAAAGAGGTTGCTCAATGAGTTAAAGTGAGCATTCAGTGCTGACTTGGAATGGATCTCTCTGAGTTTCTCCCACATCTCCCTGGGCTTATCACTGATGGCATTGACATGGATCTTATTACCTTTGTCCAGCCACTGGTATATTTGCTTGGCAGCTTGGTCACTACAGAGTTGGAAGTTGCTCCACATGGTGAAAGACATGGGGTTGGTAGGATTGAGGGTGGGAGCAAATTCCTTGCCAGTGACAATCTGTGCTCTGCTGACTGACATAAGGTGCATATACATGGATTTTTCCTATTCAGTGTACTTTACAGCTCCAAGCTTTGACATCAGTGACTGAGAAGCACTTGTGATGTTGTCTATACTGAATGGTGATGCTGAGAGTGATAGATGTGAAAATTCAACTGGAGTTGTTGGGATTGGAATGTCAGTATTTGGTGTTTGAGTATATGGGCCAGGGCCCATAACCTGTTGAAGCAGGCTACATGCAAGTGAGACAGCCTGAGAACAAAGAAGACAGCAGTGAGTCTAATTGTATTCATGCAAGCTGGAGATCCTTGGATTTGATAGATGTTTAGGCCAGAGAATACATATAGTACTACATACCTGGAGATCCTTGGATTCAATAGATGTTCAGGCTACAGAATATGAGGACTCCAGTGAACAAAAATGTCTAGCATGATCATGTGAGTAAGGTATCAAATGTAAGATGTAAGTAATGGTTGTGGAACTCCTCCACCATATAGTCTCAACATGTTGCAGACACCTCAGATATGGATATCAAAGCTCACTCAGATGAGATCCTCCAGTGGAGGGTCATGGCATTTTTGCAAGGTCATGTTGAGGTCTCCAAGCCCTCAACACAAACTCATTTAGCTGAGCACATAGCAATACAGCACTCACCTGGGAAAGGGAATTATCCCTACTGACTCAGTAAAGTTCATGGAGCTTTACCTGGCATTTCTAGCACAGAAGGTGATCAAATAGTCTCCAGGGAAAGAAAATATGGGGATTGTAAGTATCTTCAACAATTCTGTCACCAATAGTAGGGACCATGAATCTGTCCTCACTCTCTCTTGTCAATGAAGCATTGACATTGCTGCAGGCACCCCAGCAGCCTGGAAAAGCACCATGCAATTTTGTGGCATGACAGGCTGTAGTAGATTGCCAGCAACAAGCCACTATGAGTACTTTGGCAGCTAATGGCTTGGCATCTACTGATCCTGCATCAATCATCACTATGGAGCAGCTGGTAAGACATATATCTGCAGGGTCTACACAGCTGGGCTCTGACATTGGAAGGCCAAGTTGCACTACAATGCTCCTGAAATGGTGGGCTGAAGAACTTTGGTCAGTCCTTTGTGGATGATCAAGGAGTGGTGTTGCAAGGGCATACCCTGTATGATATGTAGCCAGAAGGGTATATTCCACTTGAATGTGCACTCATGGTAAAGGTAGAGGAATTGCTATCCCTTACTTCTGATTTCCAAAATTGTCAAAAACCTTTGAGGTGCATACCATTTTACCAAGTTGGATATCTGTTGGGGTTTCAACAATGTGTGCATTGAGGAGACCAATGGAAGGCAGCATTCCAAACCAATTGCAGAATCTTTGAACCTCTGGTAATGTTCTTTGGTCTTGCCAATCACCATGCTACCTTCCAGACAATGATGAATGACATCCTTCATGACCTGATTGCAGAAGGTGTTGTTTGTGTCTATCTGGATGATATCCTCATCTATACCAAGACCCTGGAGGAGCATTGTTGGATTACATGCATCATTTTGGAATGTCTTTGCCAATACCAGCTCTACCTCAAGCCAGAGAAATGTGAGTTTGAGTAGACAAATGTTGAGTACCTTGGCCTAAATGATTCACATGGAATGGCTGAGATGATATGGTCAAGGTGGCTGGCATAGCTGAGTGTCCAGAGCCAAGGAATGAGAAGGAATTCCAAGCATTCTGGGGCTTTGTCAATTTTTACTGGAGGCTTATACAGGATTTCTCCTACCTTCTCAGACACTGTATATAGAAAGAAAAGAAGGTAAGGCAGCAAATTGGTCTGAGTAAGGTCATAGACTGTCCATCACAAAAAAAAGAACTTGAACCAATGATAGCCTGTGTCTAAGATGTCTTGGGACCTCACTCCAAGGCTTCAACATGCAAGTCAGCTGCAACAATCTTGACCCCAGAGGATGTGCACTTGACAGAAACCATACCCAGGGAACTTGCTAAAAGCTAAGACCTGCTAAGACCCTCAGCTCCCCTGCACCAGGCCACATATGTTTGTATTGTAAGGGCTGGCAAAAGTTGATAAAGGTATGCCATCTATCAATTGCCCATGCCACCAGTCCAAGTTCCCTACTTTCTTCAAAAGCTTGGCACCAATTAGACATAGTCTCCTTTCTGTGGTCCCAGAACTGAAGGTATTAGTAGGTCATTGTTGTAGCAATGCAGTTATCAATCAATAAGTGGAGAGGATGGGTTAAAGAAAGAAAACCAGTTCAAAAGTAGAAGTATTCCAAGTGGAAGTAAAATATGTATGAATTGATGTGGTTGTCAAAAGTGGCCAAAAGGGGGAAAGAAAAGCAGACACTACAGGACATGTGTTTACTTTGAGAACTGGCATTGTGGCCAAATGGCTAGCATATGGACTATTGCAGACCTGGGTAAGCCAAAGCATATCCTGGGCATTGTGGCAGTTGGCACAACAGAACCCACCAAGTCCATCTATTATCAGACCACACTCATTGACAGGCTCATCCAACAGTTTGGCCAGTCTGACACCACTGCCATGTTCATGCCCATGAAACCAGGAATGAAGCTTTGATGCATTGATGTGTCATAGCTGACTCCTGAGGGGGGGGGAGAAAATCTCATGACTGCCCTACAGGAAGCTTGTAGGAGGACTGTTGTGGCTTGCAGTGTATGACATGCAACAATTGTCCCAGTACCTCAACTGTTACACACAAACCTACTGGAATGCCATGATTTGGATGTTACAATACTTAAAGAGGATGCATGAACTGAGCCTGGCTCTAGGAGGCAAGAACTCTTTGGAACTTGTGGACTTCACTGATTCTGACTGGGCAAACTGTCTTGACACATAAAGGAGCATGGGGGGATATACATGGTCAATGGGATCCAGAGCTATCTATGGTCCACAAGGAAACAATGAACTATTGCTGCATACCTTAGAGATACTTATCTCTGTGATATTCTGGGTATGCATGAATGGAATCAATTGTATAGAGATTGAGGAGATACTTATCTCTGTAATATTCTAGGATTGGACTTCAACAGAAGACAGCAAAATCATTTGCCAGATGCCAAGACCAGCAACTGTATACACTGACTGCAAGTGTGAAAAGCCAACAAAGTAACCATGCCAATGATGAGGTCTGTGCATATGTAGAGAGGGTATAAAAGGAAGGGGGACTCTGAGTGTTCAGACAAGCAAGTACTTGCCATGGCTTGGATATCCCCAGAGAGTGGATATTTTAGGCTTACAAGCTTTTAATTGCTTTGAGTTATAAGTTTAATATACTTTTGAGCCCCATCCATTAGTTCTGAGGCCATCTCAAACTTTTGAATTAAAATCAATTAATCTATTAACACATTGTTATTGAAGGGAGTTTAGTATAACAGAGCCCTGAACTCTTGCCAAAACTAAGTGTAACTCATTTTAATCCAAATTGTAAACT
>JAGGAV010016076.1:0-10972 GCA_017657295.1 Termitomyces sp. DKA64
AGACAGCTCCATCCCCTACCTGTCCCCACAGAGCAATGGAGCATTGCCTCAGTGGACTTCATTGTAGAGCTCCCTGACACCCACAGTTACAATGCCATCATGGTAGTGGTGGACCTCTGTGGCAAGCAGGCACACTTTGTTCCTACTCACACCACTTGCCCCACCATGGGCACTGTGAACCTGTACCAGAAGAACATCTGGAAGCTCCACAGCCTCTCCAATGCCAACATGTCTGACCAGGATCCACAGTTTGTGGCAGACTTCACCAAAGAGCTCTACTGAGTACTTAATATGAAGCTTCACACCTCCACTGCCTACCACCCACAGTCCAATGGCCAGACCAAATGCATGAACCAGGAACTCAAGCAATACCTCTGACTCTTCTGCAATGAGTGCCAGGATGACTGGGACAAACTCCTCCCTGACACCAAGTTCCAGTACAATAACCATGTTCATACAGCCACTCAAGTTTCACCCTTTTTCCTGGACACCAGATGTCACCTGCACATGGGCTTCAAATCTCAGGCCCAACCTTCAGAGAATAAAGCCATGAATGAGTTCATGGATCAGATGAAGATCATACAAGAAGAAGCTTGGGCAGCTCTGGCAAGAGCAAAGGATGACATGGCATGATACTACAACCATAGAAGGACCCCAGTGCCCAAATACCAGCCTGAAGATCAAGTTTACTTGGACACCTCTGATATTACAACCACCCAACCATCAAAAAAGCTCTCACACTGACTATTGGGGCCCTTCATGGTGGAACAACAGGTAGGACCCCTAGCTTATCAACTCCAGCTCCCTGTTGGAATGCACCAGCTTCACCTGGTATTCAATGTGGTTAAACTAACACCAGCCCCCAGCAGACCCTATTCTGGGATGATGCCCAGCACCCCTGCCATCCTCAGTGGTGATCAACAATGACAAGGAGTACAAGGTGGAGGAGATCTTGGATAGTCACCTATTCCAATGGCAGCTACAGTACAAGGTGAAGTGGAAGGGCTACAGAATTGAGGACATCTCCTGAGAACCCCAGGAGAACATGCACATGCCTGGACTCATCAGGGAGTTCCATTGGAGGCATCCAGACACACCCCGAGCCATCCAAGAGATCTATCCCATCTCACCAGTGGATCAGGTGATCCAGAACTTCTTCTACCCTGCATGTTGAGATGCCACATGCTAGATGGGGGTGATGTAAGGAGACTTCCATTTCAGACCTTCACATCTGACCCAAGCCAACTCTCCTTAACTCCTTCCCACTCCCCAAGGCTTGTTCAACAACTCCAGGGTGTTCTCCAGATCCCTGGAGATCTCTGGAGGTTGTTCTCCCTTTTGGGAAACCCCCAGAACTTACTGTGATCCTGCCATTCCACTGTGAAGGGCCCCAATAGTTGGTGTGAGAGCTTTTTTGGTGGTTGGGTGGTCATAATGTTGGAGGCATCTAAGTAAACTCAATCTCTGGGCTGGTATTTGGGCACTGGGGTCCTTCCACAATCATAGTATTACACCATGTCATCCTTTGCCTTTGCCAGAGCTGCCTGGGCTTCCTCCTGTGTGATCTTCATCCAATCCACAAACTTGTTCACAGCTTCATTCTCTGAAGGTTGGGCCTGGGGTTCAAAGCCCATGTGCAGGTGACATCCAGTGTCCAGGAAGAAGGGTGAGACTTGAGTGGCTGCATGAACATGGTTATTGTACTGGAACTCAGCATTGGGGAGGAGTTCATCCCAGTCATTCTGACACTCATTGCAGAAGAGTCAGAGGTATTGCTCAAGTTCCTGGTTCACACATTTGGTCTGGCCATTGGACTGTGGGTGGTAGGTGGTGGAGGTGTGAAGCTTCACATTAAGTAGTTGGTAAAGCTCCCAGGTGAAGTCTGCCACAAACTGTGGACCCTGGTCAGACATGTAGGCATTGGAGAGGCCATGGAGCTTCCAGACATTCTTCCAGTACAGGTTTGTGGCCCCCATGGCAGAGCAAGTGGTGTGAGTAGGAACAAAGTGTGCCCACTTGCCACAAAGGTCCATGACTACCATGATGGCATCATAATCATGGAGGTCAGGGAGCTCTGCCCTTTAGAGGCAGCTGTAGCAACTAATGTTGCTATGTCTGCTGCCCCTGAAGCTGGAATTAGTGGCTCCAATGATACAATTAATGCTGTATCAGAGTGCTGGGCAGACATAATGAGCAGTGAAGAAGCCATGTTGTTGCAGATGAACAAATGTGATGGGTTGACAAAAGTACTCACTAGTATTCCTTGGTCCTCATTTGTACCTTGGACCCATAGACACTAACAGTCACAAACTTTCATAGTTTTTTGTGTTGCAATCGCCCACATGGAGTTCAACCACTCTTGTTGAACTCCAGGTGAGCATAGAAAACATTCTGTCCTTACATACCTAATGTCACCCAACTACACTCATTGAATTTCATTGAACTCCAGTTCCTTTGTGTGATCCCTAAGCCAAGACTTTATCATTGCCTCCCCATGCTGACTGCAACCTTCCTTGTGTACATCCTAGACATCCCTTCATCATGGGTGAACTGCTAGCAGCATTTCACTGTATGTAACCACAGGCTATTTATGGCCTTGTCTATATACCAATGCGGTTATGAACACTGCTTTGGTCAAATCATCATGCCCACTTATGCTGTAGGTCAGTTATGGCCTACCTTCTTATTAATGTAGGAGCCCAGAAAGTAGGGTGCAGTGCAGATTCATGGGTGGGATGCTGTATCCCACCCCTTATTACTTCATATTATATTATACACACCTTGAAGTGGATCTGTGGACAGATTCATGAGGGGGGTATGCAATGGACTCCCCTGTTACACTTACTTTACCTATCCACAGCTAGTATAGTAATATGTTCTCATGGTAGCATCACCTGATGCTACCTATAAATATAAATTATATACTTACATAAGGCAGTGCCTTACTTTGTACTTTGTAGACAGACTATCTATTGGTTTTGTGTTACAGAGTGTGAACTGTAAGCTGCACAACCCATAACAGACACATTACAGTGAGGAGGGGGGGAATGAAGCCCCCTACAAGCATTTGTTGGCTGAACAAAGCATATTGACACTTTGTCTGGTGCATACACAATGGGAGGCAGCATTTGGACCCCTCCCAAGCATCCAAAACCATTGGTGGGTCATCTGGAGAGGGGAGAAGGTAGGACTTGGGGCAAATCCTTCCAGATTGGAGGCTTTCTCACTGTTTCCAAACCTTTACTTTTGTCCACAATCTATATCCATCAGAGAAACAACACTGTTGAACTCACTAATGGCTCTATCTTATGAAGCCAGTCAGCCACAAGATTGATGTTGCTTTTGTTTGCTGAGTCTAATCATTTTGCAGCACAACTTGAAGCAACCATCACAGTTCAGCCCAAAATTGTTGGTATCAGTATCACTGCCAAGATGATCAAGAGAGCAGAGATCAAAGCACATCTGCAAACAAGGAACTGAATATAATTTTGAGTGCTGCTATGGCAAAGAAATACACTGGAAACAGTGTTCATCATGTCTATTCAACTGCTCATGCCTCTTGTCCAGAAAAATCCAAGCTTTCATTCAATTCTTTGCCTTAAACTTTGGAACTGAAGATATGTTTGTGCACTTACATGTCTCTCTGCCAAATGCTGCACATTTGCCTTAGATTTCTTGCCTCTTTAGATATTCATCCAAATTCCCAATTGTATATACTAGCTGTACTATGATATATTATGGATGGTCAACTTTTTTGGTCAGCTTTTTCTGTAAACATGATGAGTGAGTTGATATATGCACAATTGTTGTGCACCAAGTGTCATGCTCAATGATGCAATACATATATTCAAATTGTTTTTGCTGGTAACATTCAAAATTGATTAATTAGTATTCCTCAAGGAATAATAAGTTTTTTTTTTGTTTTTTCAAGAAGAACAAAGAGATTTTCTCAGGAAAGATTGTAAGGAAATTTGATAAATATGTTTCAAAATAAACAAAAAGATAGTCATGTAGCCAGATCTTGTTACCAGATCATGTGACTGATCACTTTTGGCCTTGGAGATACTTTCTTTGTGGCAAATATGCACTTACATGACCAAGCATTTGACAGACCTTATTTTCAAGAGTGCCTGGCAGAATAGCTCCTTAGGCTTGTTCTCTTTGGATTTCCCTCTGCCAGGTGTGTAGCTATCTCTTACCTACTATATACTTACTTAATATACTTTGCATTTCCCACTGCCAGTTGTGTGAGTTGACCACAACCTCCAGAGGTTGCCCCTATAGTGCTAGGCACTATGCAACTCATGTTTCAGCTCCATAAGCTGCCACTGATCATTGAGCCACCTTGTACTAAGACTCAATGTGCTCATCATCAGACTGTCCTCTGCCATATTATTGATCCAGTAGAGAGGGATGGAGGCCATCATGGAAGGTGGGGCAAAGCTGCAGGCCATCCAGATATCCAGCCTGCTTGACTGGCACTCAAGACAAATTGATGTAGTTGTCTAAGGGCTGCTTCTCTTGGCCATACTGATCACAGTTATGGAGGGAGAGGGCAACAGTCTTAGCTGAATCAAGAATAAAGAACTCAGCTCAGAAATCACATTTAAATTCATCTCAATTGGCAAAACTGCCAACACCTCTAGCCCTCAAAAACACTTGCAGCACATATGTTGAGGCATGGCCCAGCTTCATATAGGTGAGAACCCATACAATCTTGAGCATGTCAGGGGTGAAGGCATTGCCACTCATTTGAATATTAGAGATGCAAGACTGAAGGAACAAAACTGTTTTCCTGTTGTGCAGGCCCCTGATAAGACCCAATTGTTGCTGAGCACCATCACCACCATTGCAGGTTATCTTATCTGATGCAGCACCTGACTCTGACACAGCCCTATCACATGAAAGCCTAGGCCCAAGACCTAGAACCACCTAGTCAAGACCTTTCTTACTGATGGTCACTAGTGTCATCACATAGCAACAAAGGGACTTTCTGCCTTTTGAACATTAGACAGTCAAAAACACATGACCTTCATTTTCATTTTACTTGTCTTGCTTAACCAACATACCTGAATGGTGTTTACACTTCAGACTTTGATGTGTGGTATGATTTCCTTTATATTTGATAGATATTATGCACTTTTGACATCACATACATATCCTTGGAAATCATATTGGCACCTAGCATGCACACATTGACAGATGCTGTTGCTGGCAGTGACTACTTTTATTACTGACTACTACACTTACAAATTGTATAAATACCCTTTGTACATACCTAGCCAAAACAGAGAATTTGTACCCCCCCACAGTACAGCTTTGAAGTCCCTTAGCTCTCAGACTTCAGACTTTGCCCTCATCTCTCTTCCTTGTCATTGTTAATGGCTTAGTGACAAGCCTTGATGACTTAGCCTTCAACATTGGTATACACCATCTATGGGTGTTGGCCTTATCTCTTTGGTTTAATGATGTTAGCATCTCTGGCTAGTGACTCATTTGAATTCCCCAGTAAACCCTAGCAACTTCCTCTATTTTCTCTTAGCGACTCTTCCTGTCACCTTGACAACTTCCCTATTCAACCACTTATAGCAACCTTCCCCTTTTGTTTGTTGGGTTGCCCCTCTACACATTCTAGCAACTCCATGCTGGTGACTATTGATATACTCTAGTGACCACTTCACCCTTCACTTCACATTTCATATATTGCTCTTGCTTTCTGGGACATTTATTGACTTGTCCTCACACACACACCTTCCTACTGCCAGCTACCCTATCTGATTGCATATGATCAGGTGGCATAGGAGCACATCACCCCATTGTAAGCATAAAGGAGCACAGGGCAGGGTATCTTGGAGTGGAGCAACATTCTAGTGTCAAAGCATGCTGGAAGGAGTGTGGGGAAAGGTGTATAGGCCACTGTGGCAGCTGAGGGAGTAAGGGAGAGAGACATTCAAGTAGTTCCTGGAGGGAATGAGTAACAGTATTGGTGGATTGGCATAACCCAGCCAGTGCATTGGTGTGGAGGGTCAGTGAAGCTTATGTAGACCACACCTGAGTCTCTAGAGCAAGAAAATAGTTCCAGGCTTTGTCCTGGAGGCTAGACACATCCACAGGAGCAGCTGGTGGCATTGGGGTGGTCATAAAGAGGCTGTCCAGGTAAGCAGGAGACATAACCAGTGGGAAAGGGACCTCTAGGACAAGATCTGCTGTAAGGGTAACCTCTGGAGGGCTGTGGCCAACTCACACAACTGACAGAGGGAGATCCAAAGTCTGTTGAGCAAATACAGGAAGATCCAGGGTGCTCACTACTTACCAGGCCAGAGGATCCAAAAGGAAAAAGTCTGAGGATTTCCTGTTTCAGTTATGGAAAATTTACTCTAGAGCTTCCAGGAAAAAACAAACCACAACAATAAAATATGAAGTCCAACCCAAATATGGAAGCTTGTCTAAATTATGGAAGGATACCCAGTGTAGTCTCAGGGCTGAAAGTAGGACCAATAGATAGGGGCAAGAGAAGGAGTGTAAGGGAAAACCATATCAAGGGGGCTGGAGAAGCCCAGAGGGGAAGAAATGGGGGGATAACCTGAAGGTCCCCCTGACAGACTTATGGATTTGGGTGAACCCACATCTAGATCATTCTTCATCAGATGACTGCACACTTTCTTTGATCCTGACATGACTGGTCAATCATTGAAGTCCAGAGGGGCCATGTTTTTGGCCAAAGCTGGTGTTGCTTTCAACATCATTCAAGCCACCAGGTGATGGGCTTCTGACTTGTTCCAATGCTACATAAGAAAACACACTATCATATTACATGCCCTAGTGTTAAGCAGGCATTCCAACATCACAGAGTACTGAGTGTTTGTTTCTTTGTTTACATCATTGCATTGTGCAGGTATGTAGAGCCTTCTTAAGCTGTTACAAAGCTTGTCATTGTTGTGGCAGGCAACATTCATTAGTTTGGTTATCAGGTCTATGTCCTTGCCTTGTGTAGACATTTTGTTATGATCCACTTTTGCTACATGCAAGTTGTTCTTTGCATTAGGCCAATTCTGGATTTTCAGCAGCAAGTGAAATCCTACATATATTTCCCTGTCTTGTTACAAATTGTTGTATTAGCATATAGCAGACAATAACAGATATGTTCTATTGTTTCTTGGGGTGATTACCTACAGCTCATTGGTTGCACCTCAGATAGAATACTGCATACTTTGACAAACAATAGTATTGGCACTTGGGACTGGCTCTACCCAGTATCACCCAGACACACTCAACACTCAGGTGAAAACAGCTCAATGGTCAAGTTAAAGGGTAGCTTTCACAAGACCAATGTGCATAAGTTGCAGCCCATGTGACCATACCTCTAGATTACAATCAAGACATAATCTTCTGATGTCTCAAAGATTGTTTTCTGGGTGAGATTTCTTTTTCTTATCTACTCACTTAAAATCTCAAAGATTGTTCTATAGTTGGTAGAGACTTATGTGATGCTACTCACCCTCCTCACCCTTTGTATTGATCTGCACCAGTTTGATGAACAATAGTATTGGCACTATCACCCTGACTCACTCAAGCAAAAGTGGCTCATTGGTGCATTTCACCATTGGGTGCTGACTGAATAGGGGTTTGCTGACTTTGCATGTAAAAGGGTGGAGTAGGTATGACATTAAGTAACAAAAATATGTTGCTCAAATTTCAAAAGTCAGTCACTAAATGAGTTGGAAATATGTGTGAGGTGGTTGGGGCAGGCCAATTGAAGCAGAGTCATTGATGATAAATAGACATTTTAGTTGACAAGATGTAGAGTGCATAGTTGTGTCTCTTCTGTGATAATTGAAAACTTCCATAGGATTGTAACAAATTGATAGGATCAGAGATGTAATGGTAGACCACCCTAATAGGCAGAATACAGTCACACTACAAGTTTAGTCCCATGGGAGAGAACTGTTGTAAGTCCTAAGATTGCAGAACTCGTCCATCTATCAAAGGTGGACTCTTTATATACTGTGGTATGAGATGGGATAATTTTGGGTGAATTAGGCTGAGGAGACTGAATGTAAAATTGTAAGGATTAGGCAGGGTGATGTGATGCTTGCACTACATATGCCCTCCAAGTTGGATTATGGGGAGTAGGCAGCTTTAAATAATTAAGTAGGATGTTGAGAAGTATGTTATAATAAGGATATCAATAAAAATACTTTTGAGAAAAGGTGACCTCAGGGACAGCTCCTGGGTCACTTGGTGGCAGGAGATTTCACTGAGTCTGGGTAATCCTCCAGCTCACCCTGCACATTGGTGCCACCTGGAAGTGGGAGCTCAGAGGGGTTGATCTGCATGTCATCCTCTATGGCCTTCTCCTCTCCCTTCAGGCTGGGTTCCTTCATTACCAGGCCCCAGGAAGTGGCAGCTGCAGGTGCCTTGGACACCTGAGATGCAGATGTGGCCTGGCATCAGGCTTTGCCAGTGGCTAGGGTAACAGATGGGCAGTTTGACTCTGCCTTCCAATCTAGATCTCCCATTTCCAGGGGGAAACTGGGCACCACGTCAAGTCTTCGAACCAAATTGTCATGCTTGGGTGGAACAATGTTCTGAACGAAGTGTCAGTTCATCTAGTGGAGCTGTTGAAACAAACTTGATGACAGCACTTACACCTTGATGAATGCCCATCTCGCATTACATATGCTTCAAAACGCGCTTATGTTTTCCGAGATTATGTCTGGAAACGAGAATACTACCCATGGCCCGAAAGACAACGTCTGCAGAACCCACCACACACCCTACTGGTGCCCTCATCGGCGGTACTATCGTCGGGCAACCATTTGACGACAGTGACGACGCTTATCATTCCGTCTCTTCAAAAGTACTTCGACAAAGTCTGCCCAAGCTCCGAAGGTCGCATTATCTACACAGGTGACATTGAATCCATTCTCGCCTGGAAGCGAGGTACCGAGATCTTCAACCCCTTGGCCAAGCTCCTACGTGACGCTCCAGAGCTCTACATCGGAGGTCCAGGCGTCCAGCGATGACAAGTTACCACAGACCTTCGACCCGTGGTTTTGGGGCTCGGACCGTGTGCTCTCGCTCTGGGAAACCTTCTCCACATCTTCCACATCCCGCCTACTCACGACGTCCCCTGTTGTCGGCGCCGCAGTTAAGCACAACGAGTACCTACCTCTTCGTGCCCCGCGGCCCCCCGTAAGTTCATAGATCAACGTCGTTATCCGTATCATCTATCATCTAGCTTTCAGGCTGCTATCTGCCTATATTTCGAGGAAGAACGAGACGTCCTCCACAAGAGCTAGACGACCTACATAGTACCTAATAAGTAGGGCGTAAACATCCTTGTCGCTAATAAAGGATATGTAATTTGCGTATACTCAGCAACTTAACTTCTAGTTCCTTGCGACGAGTTGAAATTGGTGCCGATAGCATGCCACGACAAGGTTTTGTTGGAAAAGAGGAGACAAGTAGTATTCACGGCGATACGATCTCACATCAAATTTGTAGTTCCGGGTTGGAATACAGAAGTAAAAGACGAGACAATGTGAATACATAGTGTTCGTCTTCATAGCCCCTCTAACTTTATAGATTCAAGATTCCAGAACTTCCAGACAAACGATATTCTAGATACTCTGATTGATAACCACAAAATCCTATACGGCATTCTGGGGTTGAGTCTTCTCCACTTCTACCTCCTTCAATTCTTCCTCCTCTGATTCTTCCTCCTCTGATTCCTCGATCAACGGCCTCGAGAGAGTTGGCTGGCTGTCAATAAAAGCACGTGGAATATCTCTGCGTAGCATGCTATTCATACACATAAGATTGGCTGTTTGCGTACGAAGGTGGGGTGGAAAGTCAGCGTAGTGCCTAAAGAAGATCATGTACCAGGTAGAGTAGACCGCCCAGAAATATGGCGGAATCGAAGACCAAACGCGCGTGATACCATTCTGAGTGAGAGTCCCTTCGCCATCGTCGATTTTGAATGGCTCCACATGAACAATGGTATAAGGGTAATAAGTACGACCAGATATAGTCTTAGTATCTCCCTTGTATGATTGATTAAGGTCAAGAGACCATGCCAAAAGTTACGAAGATCACGCACAGGACGATACCTTTGCCTTTTGTTAAGATCAGAATGAATATTGTCCCACCATAGGTCGACAAGATATATCATATGACCCTCTTCGGGAAGGAGTACCCATTGTTTTTTAGCAAAGGCTGCTAGCACATCTTTTCGTACTATAGGGTACTGGAATGTTACGACGGATAGTTCAACGGTGAAATAGTGAACTTGCTTACAATACATTTCATTTTCTTCTGAGTCAACAAACTTGTTCAACTCGCCCCTCTCGAAACCCATGCCATATTCAACGGGGTCAAGCTGTCATGCGGTTATTATAGCGACATATCTTGAAGAGGCGAACACACAATTCCTGATTGAGGCCTGATCAGATTGAGCATACGAAGTCGACCATTATTCGAGATATAGAGGTCTGAGGTCATGATAATATCTTTTGAGGACATGGGAAACGCTGTTCGGAGGTACAGACAATAAATGAACAAGATTACACAATTTTGATGTCAGCTCATTTTGTACATAAGCTACGGATGAGTGCATGTACCCCACCCTAGGAGTTGCAAAATGTAGCTTATTAGGAGATCAAGATGCCTTTATCCCTGATACTTTTGTAATCAAGTCTTATAATATTACTATACTTTGGATCTTGCATTTGGGGTAATTTGAGTGTGTCATTGTATCCCGATTGCTTGATCATTCTGTAGAAATTCACATTCCTTGGAAAGACTGTTCCCGGCTTCAATTTCTAAAATAAATTTTGATTCAAGCTGTTAGACACGTACATCATGAAGAAGTTCTATGCCCAATTTCCAGGTTTCTCATGCAGGTGGGAGGATTTAGTCCTATGTTTTCCGTGACGATCCTGTGATTTTACTTCGATGAAAATTGATCATA
>JAGGAV010016077.1:0-10954 GCA_017657295.1 Termitomyces sp. DKA64
AGGGAAAGAGGACTGGGTATGGATGCTTGTAAAGGGACTTTATGGTATGAAACAGGTGGGCAGGATATGGAATAGGACAGTAAATGAGAAGATGACTTCTTGGGGATTCAGATGACTAGCATGCAAATCATGCATTTATTTCCACAGCTCTAGTGAAGATACAATCATTGCAGTGCTACATGTGGATGACTTCCTCTCTATAGTGAGCAGAAAGACAGTGAATGACCAGTTCAAGAGTCAGACAAAGCAGGCATGGACAATTTCTGACCTTGGAATGCCACAATCTGTAGTGGGTATTGCCATCAAATGGGACCATCCAAATCACACAGTCAAACTATCCCAAACCACACTCATCAACAAGATAACTCACTCAGAAAGATGCAAATCCCTTGTCATTACCAATGGATCCGAACTCCAGGCTGTGATGAGTCAATCAAAAGACTCTCTCACTGCAGGAACAGTGCACTCTAGAATGAACCCCATACTGCCAACTTGTCAGCTGTCTTCTATATCTTGCCATCTCAACCCAGCCTGACATTGCCTTTGCCATTCAACAACTCACCCAATACCTGCATTTGTACATGATGCTGCACTGGAACGCTGCGGTGTGCCTAGTATGGTACCTGAAAGGCACACGTGACCTACAATTGCACCTTGAGGGAAAGGAGGAGAAGCTGACGCTCACTGGTTTCACAGACTCAGACTGGGCCAGTTGCCTGGATACGAGGCACAGTGTCGGAAGCTACACCTGGAGTCTTGGTTCCGGAGCAGTCTCATGGGCAGTGAGGAAGCAGCGAACAGTGGTGGCTTCATCATGCGAGGCCGAATACATGGCCGCGTTCGAATGTGCCCAAGAATGTATCTGGCTACGGACGCTACTAAAAGAAATTGGGTATAATTCGTCCTCCCAACCCACGCGGATGTTCTGCGACAATGCTTCTGCTATCGCTCTCTCTGAGGACCCCCTCTTACACGCCCAAGTCAAGCACGTGGACATTAAGTATCATTTTCTCCGTGAACAAGTGCAGTTGAATGACCTGGAGCTCCTATGAGTCCCCTCCAAGGAAAACGTCGCCAACATATTCACAAAAGCTCTCCTGGAACCCGCATTCCAGCATCTACGTCCCCGGCTGGGCCTCGAATAACCATGCCAGAATTCCATGCAAGGAGGAGTGTCTGTGGTGAGGAGGAGTGTTGGACTTTGGCAGGGCCACCACAAACACTCATTAGACGGCCACTCAATCAAGGACACACACTGTCTGGCCACCTCTTGCTTTGTCCAACATAAAGACAATATTTTTCCCCATTGTTCTGCAATATGTATATAAACCTGCAATGTATGATTAGCACCCTCAGTTGATTATACAAGACTGAGGGTGAGTACCTACAATTACTTACAACACGAAACATATACTCACTGTCCGCGTAGATTAAACTAATATTTGATCTACTTAGGTACAGTGCAATAGAGTCGATTATACAAGACTGAGGATTAATCTAATATTTGATCTACTTAGGTCTCAATACACTCGGTCTGATTTCTAACACCAATATCAGGGCATAGAAGAGGAAGACTTGCAGCAAGCCATGGTACACGTACACGTAATGTTGTTGGCCATCTCGAGGCGATGGTTCACAACACACATTACCATTCAGTAGTCAGTGGGACACAGCGTGATAACACCTCGAAGCAACGGGATCACAGTAATCCATGCCAAGAATTTGCATTCAGCTAATTTTTTATTGGGACTCGAAATTGTCCATAACCCCATTGCAAATACTAATCAACAGATGAAGTACGACTAACGAGTTCCAAATAGCAATTGATTAACAAATTGTAATGAAGGGAAACATATCTGGGGCCCGAATATCCTTATAACGGTCCTTGCTCCAAGGCAGGACCATTCTTGCAACAATAGGATCCCAATCATCAGCCTCTCCGAAATGGTTCAAAACTAACTCGCGATCGAGTCTTGAACCAGAACTCTTTGCACGAAAAATAAGCATTTCGAACATGCCACCGTAGTTCGCAATATAATTCAGCGTTTCCTTTTCATACGTCTGGGTTGTTACACCGAAGTCAATCAAGACAACGTGGTCGAGGTTTGTGATAGGATTGGTGCGTAGGAGAATTTGTTTGCAATGCCAATCCCATTGGTTGATGTCGCCCACATCGAGGACGCGGGCTGCATGACGACAGCTTTGAATCTAACAGGGTTTTATGACGCATACGGAAAGACACAGACAACATCTACGAACCATTCTGATTTGTCTCTCGGGGCTCAATACCGGTGCACTGTTCGAGTTGAGCTCCCATCCTTCTATGTACTCCATGAGAATTCCGTCTAAAGTCATCCCATCAGGTAGCGTGAACTGCACAGCATAAACAAAAGTGACTACGCTTCAAGGGACAAGAACAAAGCTACCATACCTGATGAGCACCGTAGAACCAAGGAATTACTGAGCCTTGCACTGGTCGAAGTTTGTTGTACGCAAGAATCTCGTTCACGACCAAGGTCTCAGCCATGCATATTGGATCAAACCATCGGGGTAGATGTTCATTATCCATGCATATTGGATCAAACCATCGGGGTAGATGTTCATTATCAAGGTTGTCAGCTTCCTCTTCGATGCGATGTTTGAATCCCTGGAATCGATCGTCGAACAACTTAAGACAGAGAGATGGAGATGAAGAGACCGAACAGCCATCAATCGAGGCAATTTCGCAACGATACACAGTACATATGCCAGTTTTTGGGCCCTCTGCAATGACATCTAGAATTTTGATCGTGAAGGATTTACTGCGCACGAAATATTCCATGAGTCCAGCAGCCTTGAGGGGTGATCGACGTTGTGTTTCCTTCAAGTGTACAAGTGTGTCCGCCGGGAGTTCGGAAGCATCAAACGGGTAAATAGGGTGCAAAGGAGGTTCCGGAAAGCTGAGCTTGTTTGCGACAGCATGAAGTATATCATTGGGACGAGCAACAATCTTGCAAAATTTGCGTTGAATGTGGTCTTGTCAACGAAAGAATTGATGCGCTCTTGCGTTATCACGAATCAATGTTGTAATATCGAAGTCTGATTGAGGTTCGTGGGTCGCGATCACCTCTTCATCTGTCAGTAGGGGCCGGTTAGGATCTTGAGGGGGACCCTCTGGAAGAAAACTTATGTTCATTCCAATATCAGTATCGTCGGGACATTGAATCCAAGAACCCGAAGGACGCGTGCTATATATACATGCGGCAGAAACGACTCGCAGAGCCAAGGAAAATTGTGTCGTTGAGACTTTCTCATAATAAAGTTGGGGATCATCGCACGTGGGAGGGAAAAAAACCATGACGTTCCTGAAGTTCGTCATAATGATTTCGGACGGGCTCGCGGCAGGATCAAGATCTATAGCTTGAGAGAGAACGTGCGATATTAAGGGCGAAATGTCGCCCTCTGGTCCGAACAAGTCATCGGGCTGCGGAAGAACAGTATTATAAATTATCCAGGAAGTCCAGATCCCACTTACTAACGCCAAAACCATTGGAGGCCCGACACGCCGGCTGTTAAATGACGCCGATTTAAAAGTTACACCAAAGACACCTATATAATTCAGTCCAGTGATGATAAAATGGCGTGATATTGACTTACAACTATCGAGTTCGAAAGCCTTGTATTCCATAGGGCGTAAAAGCGGATCACGTAACTGGTTGAAAAGTTTTGCAATCGGCGCAAGGAGAGACTCCAAGTATTCGTTGGGCAAGGGGCTATAGATTAAGGATCATCACTTCGAGACTTGCAACAAGGAACAACACCAACACTACCCTACCTTGGTTTTGAGGTCTCATCCATTGACCAGGGAATCTTCCGTTTCCGAACAAAGCGGAGACCCTGCTGTAGCCTTTTCAAGAAATGAGGCAATAGCCTTTCATCCTTCATGTTTCTCCACTGCCAAGAGGACGGCGTTGTAGGAACGGCTGACCGTAGCGGATATACGGTAAGTCGTGACCACGTGGGGGGAGGGGGCAGGGGTTCAGAGAAAATTTGGTGCGGTAGTTTCAGAGAGACAGATGACATCCGAAAGAGGAGAAGTGGGGCGAATCGGCGGCTTGGATTTACCTTTTTTAACCCGCGCATTTCAAATGGGTCATACGTTGGAGCGGTGATCAATGCGCAATTCGTGCTGACTTAACTAAGGCCTTTTCCGGGTTGGGCTTATGGTTAGGATGGGGCTAAGGATGGGCTTGTGCCAAACAATGGATTACAGCAATTTTCATAACCTTCGACCTTTCCTTATTTAGTTGTTCGGCTGATAACCAGCTTCTGCCACGCATATCAGGATATGACCGTGCAACATTCATACATGATCTGTACCAGTAGATGATATCTGCTGACAGAGCTGAAAAAAATTATCTTGCGGCTTGCAATTGTCCAAAAGTATCAGTACAAGAAGATTTGTGAAGTTACTGGTGCCAGCATTTGAACCATCAAATGAATCTGGGGTCTTCATTGCTATACAGGCGACATATTTACAAGGAGATTAGTCGATCAAACAGTCATGCATACTCAATGGCTTGGAATTAAGGGTAGGTCCAAGTCGAAGAACTCACTAGCATCAATTGCCACAGCTCGATCTCAATTTCTTGAAAGCTGCATCAAGAAACAGCCAGACTTACTTTTGTCTGAGCTTTTGAAGTTGTCTCATGATTTGGGAACATCAGCATGTAGATGATCTGAATGAAAGAAGATTTTAATGACCTTGCTCATAACATGAAGAACCTATAGAGAATATTGATCATCTCAGAGAGCAGAATTCAGCAGATCATGATCCTGCAAGACATATACCAGAGGAGCAAAATTTACTGCATCAAGCTGTGGCCATCTGTTCATGCCAGTCCCAGGGGTCCCAGAGCTTGGTGGGGTGTTGCTGGTGGGCATCCCAGGGCTTAGAAGGGGTGCTGGAGAAGCTCCTCTGGGGTTTCCAAGTGTTGTCAGTGGGGGCCCCAAGCTAGGCAGAGGTGTTGGGAGCCTGGTCAGAGTGCCAGGGCCATCAAGGTTACACCTGGAAAAGTCCAGGCCTATGTACTGGTTATGGGGAATGCTGGGGGAGTCTTGAGACTTTGGGTAGACCTCGGAATCATATTCCATTGTAGCCTGTCCTTGAAAGACAGAATGTACAACAGCCAATTGGAAGGCCAGTTTTTCCCAATTGTCAAAAACAATGAAAAGATGCTCTTCTGTTACAAGGAAGACAGCCTTATTCAAATGAACTTTCAAAACATGATCTGAAGGACCATGAACGATATGGAGTCACTGAAAGGCAAAATGTCCTTTTGGTTCTACATTGGAATTGAAAACATATAGTACCTTCAGCTAAACTCAACCATGACCCAATGCCATAAGGTGAACCATAAAATAGCAAGTGTGGATGATAGGGTGGAGTTGGAAAAGAAAACTGACTCCATAGCACATATGCAACACAAGAGGAGGAGGAATTGTGTGTATGCTGGCTGTATAATAGAATGGCAGAAAGGATGTGAAAACCCCAACAAATGTGGTGCTCTCTCAAGCAACTTATTGAGCAGGCTAGGCCAAAGGTGAAACTCAAGAAGACCAGAAATGTCCTAGTACATCACAGAGGATGGGAGAGAAACATATGGCAGGAAGGGAATCTGCTATCTGCTTCTTTGACCCTGGTTTTAGAACCTGGGGGAAGGATTCTGGCTCTTCACAAAAGACCTGAAATACAAGAGTCAGACAATGTGGACTACACAAGGAGGATATCCAACACCTCAATGAGAATAATGGTGTACAGTGATGGGTCCTGTCTAATGAATGAGAGTGTCAAGGCTGTGGCAGGAGCAGGAGTATGATTTGGGCTAGGGGACCACTGAAATATAGCCCTAAGGTTCCCACAGATCATTGGATGGTCAAACAATGCAGGTAAAGCTTTTGTTATCCTTGCAGTGACCCCAGGAGGTCCCACAAGACATGTGCTTGCACACAATCAGTGTTTCACAACTGGTGATAATGTAAGGGGACTGGTCCTTGGACTGTCCCACACTAGCCTAGCTTAGTTTGTAAGGGCTGACATTCTATCTAGTTGGCCTCCAGACTGCCTGACCCCTTCTTACTCCCTCACCATCTTGGCTCCCAGGCCTAATGGGATATATCATATTTGGCACATGGTGTATTATTGCCAATCTTAGATCCTTTTACTATGGGACCCAATTAGTCAGTATGTCATAGTCATTGGCCTCTGCTTTGTCATTAGGCTGTAGTCAGCAGTGTCCAACTTATTCATAGGTACTTAGTCATTCATAGTAGTCTTGTAGTATATAAGGCAGACCTGGGGATAGACTATCCCCAGTCTGGACAATAGCATTGCTTCTAGGTTTATTGACTAGCACAACCGTGAGCTTGGCCAGTGCAGCCCCTTGCCTTCTGCCTTGCCCTCTGCCTTTGCCTCTTGTTAGACACCTGCCTCTTGCTTGCTGTGCCCTTGGCCAGCTTGCTCACCACTCACCTCTTGACAGGAGTGTCAGGGCTGACATTCCCTCACAGACAAACAGTCTGACCAGATACCCCAAAGAAAGAGAAGACATTGGTTAGATAGGATCAACAAAAAAAGAACTGCTGAAGTGCCTTGTTGCCACCCTGAGGAGAGGAAAGGGTATTATAATACTGGAAAAAGTGAAGGAGCACTCAGGTGTGAAGGGAAATGACAGTGTCAATGCTTTAGCAGATGAGGGAAGATGAACACCTGACCAAGACCCCACCATAAATGTTGAAATCTCAGGTGTCTTCAGAATATAAGGGGCCAAGATCACTGCAGTGTTGCAATCAATGATGTACAGTGGGATCATTGAGGGTCTCAAATCCACACAAAGGAGAGGAGACTAGGTGGGCAGTAAAAGACTTTAGCAATGAGACACTGACAAAAGAGAATATGGCTATCACTGAAATATAAAGCCATACCTTCCTGTGGAAAATTGGGAAATACTGGGAGAATATAAATCAATACATCCATAGGACCCCATGTAGGCAATGTGGGACAACAGAAACACTTGAGCACATCCTAACAGAGTCCTGAGTATGGGGGACATGACTGAGAGGATGCATGTACTGAGTAAAGTACCTTTCACAAAGCCAACCCTCAGAGAGCAGTTGGGATGTGCAATAATGTCAAGAGCAGGCAAAAATGACAAAAAATGAGTGGAAAAACATTTTTCAACTATTGTGGTCTCAGAAGCCACACATCTGATATGGACAATACAATGCAGGTGGCAGATTGCAGAGGATGCTGACCCTGAGAGGGGTCCCAAGCACAAAAGAAATGTCAAATAAATTTAAAGCTGCTCTAGGTAAGAGAGCAACAAACATCAAGACAGTCTGTAATGCATGGAAATACATCTTGCCCAAAAATGCAATGGAGGTTCTAGTTGGCATAGGCTGAGAGACCAAGTCTGCCAGGGGACTCCTATTTCCTTTTATCATTTTCTTCTATATTTCACTGTTCCCAGCCATCCTTCACATTGCTCTTAGACTCCCTGGTCAGAGTTTGAAAAAAAAGGAGTGTTTGATGGTCTTGGGCTCTGTTTTACTTCCTCTTTTCAAACTCAGCACTCAGGTGTTTTATCAGGTGATGGTGACTTGTGGCACATGGTCTCAGTTGGAATAGTCATGTGACTAGATCATGTCACTAATCACTTTTGGCCTTGGGGATACTGCTGATGGACTAGTTATGAAATATAACCTAGATATGAAACATGGGAGGTAACTGACTTCTACTTTCTGCATTTCTCTGCCAACCCCTTGGGTAAATGTTTTCAGCAATGTATGTGCTCCATCAATCCCTGAACTCAGATTTCATATATGTGAGGGAGAAAAAAAGTACTAAAAATCAAAGTTGTGAAGATGAGGAAAATTAATCATTTCATCTCATTTAATCTTTGAGTTGTGAGAGAAATTCAAGCCTGATAATTCTCAGGAAAGACATGCATTTATGATGGCACATATCACATCAAATTATCATAGCTTTAAAATATTCTATACATGGGATTGGACAATGCAGGCTTTGAATAATGAAGGGATGGATTTGCATGACAAAATTTGAAACTCAGCTCAGCATACAGTCAAAAACATCTTCATGGTTCAACACAACTCATTTTGGATGTGTTCAGCAAACCTCAACTTGTATTTATTGGATTTTCTCTCTACTCTGCATGTGTGTGTGTGTGTGTGAAGTTGCCCTTTTGGTTTTGATTTCAAGGTCAGAATACATGAGAATTGTATGTCTTCTACCCTACAGTATTCTAACAATGTCAACCAGTGTTACCTGGAAACCCCAGACTGAGCCATTGATATCTGCTGTTAATGTTCCTTCCTGCCTGCTCTGCTACTTGGCACTGTGTTTCCCTTCACCTCTTCCTTGTTGGTACATGAACCAGCTCCTTGTGAATCTGGCTAGTCCTCACACCCAGAGTACCCCCCTTTCAAGATTCCAGCTTGTCCAACTAGATCCCTTTTGGCCTTACAGGACTAATCCCAAAGTTGTCAGTCACAAGCTTGCATAAGCAGTGGCCCAGCCTGCCCCCACAATGAATCCCAGGTCTTATGTTTGGAACCCTGCACTGTGATCAAGATACTTTAGGATACCCCACCTCTGCTGATCTAATTGGTTTACAACTTTCAACCTCCCTCTGAGCAGTCATGCAGGTCCTGCAAGATTTCAGCCCCAGCACTGTTTCACCCATTGTTCTTTGATATCCAGTCTCCCACTCATCCCATGTGGCAACCACCAGCATTCCTCCAGTGACTGGAGTGTGATGGTAACAGTGCTTCTTTGTGCCCTGAATTGGTGATCCTGCATATTGGTAATCTCATGATAGGCCTGCCCTACAAAGCCCTCCAAATATGCCCAGGTCAGGTGGTGGCAGCCCAGCAGCATTGAATAAGCCAGGTGCAGTGTCTAAAGTGTTTCCACCAAAGGCCACATTACATGTGAGAATTGAACTAACAACCTCACATGTCCCACTCAGGGTTGCTGGTGTTGCCCCCCCCCTAAGGATGTGATGGTGCCAGCTGAGCCACCACACCCCTTCTCTCTACTCTCAATGTTAATTGTATGTATTACTATGGGCAAACATGCAAACTACAGGACCAAAGCCAAACTTGTAGCTGATAAGGAAGCATTGATCCAGAACACTGTTTATGGACTTAGGCATGGTATTTACAAGACCCAAAATGAGGCAACTAGAGCACTCAGGCTTAAACACTCCCAGAAAACTATCCACCAATGCCTCTCTGACAAGTCACAGCTACACAGAGCAACACATCTTACTCAACAACTTCTCAATCCCAATCAAGAGATCATACTGTGAAAGTGGATTAAATGACTTGAAATCATGGGTATCTCACTTCTGAAGCAAAATATTGGACCCAAGGTCAAAGCACTATGTGGAAGAAAGCCTTTTGAGAAGTGGATTGTCATCTAGAATGTATACTTGAACAGCCATTAGGACTTGATCACAAACATTCAACTGTACCACTGTAAACAAGTACTTTGAACAACTTGATCATGTCTTCAAAGAACAGGAAATTCTGCTTTCTAATGTATACATCTTTGATGGGATTGCTATTCAGCTCAGTGGTGGCCACAGAGGAACTGGCAAGCTTTATTTCTATGGCATCAATGATAAATCATGCTACAAGATACAATCTCATGATCTGGAACTTGTTATCATTTTTGAGACTATCTGTGCTGACAGAACCACAACTGTAAAGTGTCCTTTTCTGCAGTGATTGATTTATCATCAATCCTGAAACTCTGTATGTACATGTCTGTTCAGGTTCATATCTCTTATCTGATATTTTCAGTATTGCATCCCACAGAAAATGGCTGGACCAATGACAATGTATGTGTCAATTGGTTTAGACATACATTCATACCTCAGGTGCAGGCTCATTCCAATGCTTCAAAACCTATCATATTGATCTACAATGAACAAAGTTCATATGTGACATACAAAATGATTGATGCCTTATTTTCTGTCTCCTGCCTTACACAATGTTGGGAGACATTCCACAAAACCACACAGCTGCACATTTGAGGTACACATATGTATTGTGGTCTCATGATATAGTGGAGTGAGATCTGTATTGTACACTATGGGACCAGCAGTGTCTGCTGCACTGGAGCAGAGGCCCCACAATGTAATGTATCATGCATGGCTGCTGAAGAGCAAAAAATGTGGAAGAGTGACCCACCAGCAGAGCTGGTCAGAAATTGATAATGGCTGTGTTATACACATATCATTTCTAAACCTTGACCTTGACATTGGATAGACAACCCTGGGGATATGGGGTTGGGAAGCTATAAGTAAGGCCAGATCTGCTTAAAACAGCTGTAATTATCCCTCCAGAATAATTATTGTTATCCACATACTAGCTGTGTTATAGACATACCATACAGCTCTAAACAATAATCATTCTGGATAATTACAGCTGGACATAGGTGGAACAGCTCTCAAAAATAGCTGGTCAAAAGTGACCTGCTGCCAGATCTGGTCAAATATTCACTGATGGAACAAGCATGGAACAGCTCTAAACAATAATTACTCAGGGTTAATTACAGCTGAGATGACATGGGTGGAACAGCTTTCAAAAATAGCCAGTCAAAAGTGACCCACTGCCAGATCTGGTCAAATATCTGCACCCATCACCAGATCCCATCAAATATCCACTGATGAAACATGGAACATGGATGCAGTGGGTGGGGGAAAGTGTGGGGAAAATGCCACAGCCTACACATACCATTTCTCAAGGATAATGTTGTACATATACAATTTCTAAACAATATCATGAGATTTGTTGTGTTTCCATGGCAGCCCACAGACTGGTCAATGAACTCTGCTGGGAACATCTGTAACAACACAATGTAATTGTTCCATGGCTCTGTCTTTGATGC
>JAGGAV010016078.1:0-10940 GCA_017657295.1 Termitomyces sp. DKA64
TCAAGGTTTGTCAATCTGACAAACAGCATCTTTACTTAACCATGCCTCTGATAAGGCTGACTGCAGCATGCAATGGCTGATTCTGCCCCCCTGGAGTAAAGTCTGAAGGCATATTGTATTATCAGAGTTGATGCATCAGGCACCAGAGTACAGAGAGCTATTGGTGAAGTTGTATCCATTTTCAATGCTGGTGTAGCCCCAGTGTGAATGCTCAACATTGGTAAGCTTGGAGGGAGAGACACGGGTTGCCAAGTAGTAGGGGTAGAGGCCATGGCAGCAGATTAAGAGTTTGCCATTGCTAGAGCACTAGTAGAGGGTGCTCTGGGCCTGGTAGGAGTAGGAGTGGATGGTGCAGTATGTTGCAAGGGTGCTGGCATAGCAACTGCCAGCACAATGTTGCCTGAGCATCACTTCTGCAGTATGCAGACTCACTTCTTAGCTATCCACTTTCTAATAACCATGAGGGCTTCTCCAATTTACTGATTGAAGCCCCTAATAGAGACAAACTGGTGGTCTCCTCCACCTGAGTTAACTATAAAGGCAGCCAAGTGGGTGCCAGAGGTGTCAAGGGCTTGTTCAAGGCCTTGCCTCTGGTGACTGATCATGTGTGCAACCAAAGAGTTAGAAAGTTTGAGCATGCACTTAAAACATGGGGTATGACCATCTATTGGAGGAAGGTCCTGAGCAAGGGAGATGGTGAGGGGAGTATTAGTGGTAGGGCATGATACACATCAGGGAATATAAGAGGTGGTTGTCAAGACTGCCTTCTAAACTTCTATGAGTGATATCAGGAGGGCACCATTTCCAAAAATGTCAGAAGAACCTTCAAAGTTGACACTGATGTCCAGGACAAACTCCATGCTATGATTGATGAGATCCACACCAGCCCAAACCCCTGCCAGTTTGAGGACCCCTTGAACCCCACCTGCTCCTTCCATGTACAGTGAGAAGAACCTGTCAGAGTGTGAAGAAGAGCCTTGGCCCCTGTTCCCCACCAACAGGAGGAGCTTAACACTGTGTCCAACATCCTGAGGTCCCTTAACCCCACCAGAGGACTTTTGACCAACCTGCCACTCACACCTTGGCTCTTTTTGCTTGCCCCAGAGCCAACTCCATTCCCAGCACCCTCTGCACTTGCAACCAGGCCACCAAGTCTGAGCACCACACCCAGAAGGCACCCCAACCCCTTCCTGCTAAGGATGACCTTATCTCCACCCACACTCTCCTACATTGATGAGCTGGAGAACTCCAGTGAGGAACCTGCCCCTCAAGAAGGAGCCCAGGAGCTCCCCAGAAACCAACCCCCTCATGTCAACCTCTGCTCCATCTCGGAATATGCCCGCAGCAATGCTCTGGTCCCCCTCCAACAACCCACTGGCCCCAGAGCCCCAAGAACTGCCCTTCCTCCCACACCACCCCAACTCCTTTCCTAACCAACCCACTGACACCAATAATCTCACACTGCCAACTCCTGGAGGACCTCCTCACTGGGCCCTGAGACCTCCTCCAGTCAACACAGGTCTGAACCCCAGTGGTGGACCCCCCAATGGTAGACCTTTGGGTGGATGAGGCCCAGCCATAGACAACTTTCCCCCCAATGCAGAGGCAGAAACAACAATTATTACTACTACTACAATGCTGGACCCCTGCCTCAGAACCAGAACAATCAGTATGACACTCACAATGCTTTAGCTCAGGAAGGAAGGCTCAACATTCAGAGATCAGACCCTTCAGACTCTTGGAAGTGGCAAACCTTCCTGACACAATGTCTGACCATGTGTCAAGCTAAGCCCATCACTTTGTGGCTTGAGAGCCCATGAGTAGCCTTCATTGCCTCATACCTGCAGGGCACCACCTTTGACTATTATACAGTGCTGATATAGTTGAATCCTGGTAACCTGGCACTTTCCAACTGGCCCACCTTCACTCAGGAATTCTCTGGTAAGTTTGGAGTATTTGACATTGTAGCAGAGGCAGAAGAAAACTTGTACAACCTCTGGATGCACAATAACAAGTGTTTCATGACCTTCATTATCTGGTTTAAGCAGGAAGCCTATGAAACTGGCTGGAACTACAATGCCCTCCAGTTTGCCCTTTGCTGCACCCTCCTGCAATGGATCAAGGACATTCCCCACCTTGCCTCCAAGCAACCCACATATGATGGCTACAAGGCACTCATCACACAGATTGACCAATGTTATTGGGAAGACTGGAGCAAAAACTAAGGCCTACAGAGCAACTGGAACACCCCTGGCAACCCTGGCTGGCAAGCCAGAGCAAGTAACAACAACTGGATCACCACCTCCATGACACCTGCTAACTCTGTGCTCAGCATTTTCCCCAGACAAGGCTCAACCATCATAAACCACTCCCCTGGACCCTGCTCTACCACCCAACTCAACACTGCCAACCCCCACAAGGCCCCAGACCCTCTGGACCCTGACCCTGGCCCTGGCAATCCTCCAGACCTGGATAATAACCCAGACCACTCAGATGATCAAAAGACCCTGGGTGCTAACCAGATCAGAAACAAGCCCTGGAATGATATTCTGGCAGAAACACAGGAGCAGTGGCAGAAGGAGGGTGCATGCATTATGTGTGGTGAGTGATCAATGATTGCCCTAAATGCCAGGTTATGGGATGTGCCATCCAGACCATTGACAGGGAAGACTGCAAGTACCAGTTTACAGAAAACAGCCCTGCAGTCTAAGCCCCAAAGGCACAACACATCATGGATCAGACTTCTATGTCTTCTTTGCTCTGGCTAAAATTCCTCTGTGCAATGGCAATCTCTCCTGGACATGCTCTTGGCATAACACCCTTCACTCTCCACCCACCCCCTCATTCTCTGCACCACCCTCCCATTCTCCCATGACTCCACATCCTCAAGCTCCCTCAACTTTAGACAACTAACCCCATATTGACTAGTTGAATCCCACACTCCACCTTGATTGGAATGATTTGGCATCTCTAAGACCTGCCCCCCACCATGTCTCACCACTACTCAAAGTCTCAGAAGACACCACTAACATCCCCTATAACCAGTATAAAGGCCCAGACTCTTGTAGGTGTATTCCTGATGGCTCCAGCACTCTGGCTGGGCTTCCATCACCTTTGCCAAGCTTGGGACCCCCATCAACAACACTTGGAAACCCCAGAGAAACTTCTCTGGCACCCCTGCCAAGCTCCAGGATTTCCACTGGCAACACCCCACCAAGCCCCAGGACTTCCAGGACTAGCATATACTGATGGCAGTAGTGGGCATGACCCCCACCTCTGGATTTAGTAGGGATTCAACTCCCACCAGTACCACCTACATTCTCATTCTCATCCCTCTCTGCATAAACTGAAAATTGCTCCAGGAATACAAGAAAGTTATTATTTACAACTTTACAAATACAAAATTATACAAGGTGACTGCAAGACAAGTCAAAGAACAACATTGACCATGGCTGGAGCAAAACCCTCTCACTCCTCCATCTCTGGACCCCCCCTCTCCAGTGCTGTTATTGCCAGGTCCATCTCCATCTGCACCACTGCATTCATCAACAGCTCATCATGCCTTGGCAAGACCTCCTGATGTCAACCACCACTTCCCACTACAACCTGGGATCTACTGAGTTTCAGCACAAATGACCCACCAACAGCCTCCTCATCTGCCCCAGGCCCTGCTCTAGCTCAAGGGAGGTCCCTTGGCATCCTACTCACACCATCCTGGATCAAAGCAAAGACTGGACATCCTGTCTAGAAGGATTCTGTGCTTGTGAACCCAGCCTGAGGGGGACATTTCCAAGGTTAGTAACAGAGATGGTCAGAGTGGGGCATGCTTATATAAGATCCCTCCTCACCCTGTGGCTGCCTCATTGGCCAACCACCCCTTGCATTGACTCCCTACCTCCACCACTGCTCAGGCCACCTGGGCTACCTAGGCCTCCTGCCCCAACTGTTGCCCCACTAATCCCCCTCTGGCCTTGCCTCCAGCTGCTTCAGGCACTCCCAGAGCCCCTGGGCTTCAACATCCCTCTACCCTGCCTCTCCCAATGCATACTTGTGATTTCACCAAGCTATGTCCCAATCCTATTACCTCACCACCAACTCCTCCCACAATACCCAGAGCTCCTTCCCCCATGTCACCAGTTGCCCCTCCAGCTCTGCCACCTTTTAGCACAGGACATAGTTCCCCAGCTGTCTCACAAACACTCCCAACTCCAGAGAATAGATGTGAGAACTAGGGTGGCCCACCATTGTAATCTCCCCCCAGGGCCTCTTTGCTAAGCCCAGCCTCTGGAGGACAGGATGTCCTGCATTTGTCCTTGGCTCATGTGCTCAGGGCCCCCTCCTTACATCCACTCCAGGGAGGTCTGACTTTCCCTGAGAGACAACCCCTATCCCCCTCAACCTCCACTCTGGGACCACTAGACTGAGACACCCCCTCCCCACACTCCAAGACTCAACCCTGCTGCCCTTCATCCACTTGCTCCACCACCCATTCCAACTCCCACCCCTGCTCAGCAGTGATACAGGCCATGTGCCAGCCTCACAACACCAAACACTTCTTGTGCCATGCACAGCACAGAAGGCACACTGATGAATCTTGCTGGGATCCTGCCACCAGCTCCTCAAATTCACAAGCCTCCCTCCAACAAGCACAGGTTACACACCAAGCAACAAGTCAGTTGGAGTACAATATTGAAACTACCCCACAACTCACCAGGGGTTCTGCCCTACACCACTCCAGAGTGGGGGGCCTCCAGATCTGCTCCACCACTTCTGCAAACCAATCCATGGTCACCTCTGACTGGGGCACCCACTGCATGTCCAGAACCACCTGTGCCATTCCAGGGCCCAGAGTCAGCTGAGTGGAATGAGCTGGGGAAATGGGAGAAGGTTGGGCAAGTGGCCCCAAAGTATCAGTTGGGGCAGGACCTGAGGAGGGGCCTGCCACTGCCCTGGACAACTCTGTTGGAATGATTCAGTGCTACCCTGACCCTAGGCCAAATCACTTACAATGTCAATACATATTATTGACCTTCCTTGGGTGTTGATACCAATCAAACTCCACCCTTTGGGCCTTGTATTTGGCTCAGACCTCAACACAGTTCTCTCCAGAAGGTGGAGGAGTGGGGGACAATGAGGAAGAGGAAGATGAGGATGCTGCCAATGACATGAAATAGTAACAATGGTAGGCTGGACATATTCTGATCCCCTTTTATTGCCTCCTGGGAAGCTTCTAGTTGAGAAGCCATCACACTTTGACTTCAATTCCTATGCCACTGCCAACTGCCAGAGATCTCCCCATGCCTCAAAGAGTCTTGACACTAAAGGGGGGGTGATGTCATGACCCATCCCTGGACCCCTGGCCTACTTCTAGACTTCACCCAACCAAGCCCAGCAAGCCCTAAAGCACATCCCCCTCCTCCTCTAACCCCTACAACCCTCCACTACCCTTGGCACCCACTCCAAAAAACCCTGATGCTTCTCTGGAGATCCCCAATGCTTTCCCCAGCAAACCTGTGACTTTCAATGGACCCTGACCACATTTTCTGCAGACCACATCAAACCCTTGACCCTTTTCAAGCTTCTGGGCACCCCCAACATCTCTCCTGACCATGGCCCACATTGCTCACTTGCTCCCTTGACCTTCCCAATTATTCCAGAACTTCCCAATGACTACAGCATGATCTGCATTCCCATCTGTTCTCATCATTATTTCACTGTGGCCTATGTTTCCATCAGTTCCCATCAGAATACCACTGTGGCCTGCCAACTGATCAGAACCAACACCTGGCAACCCTGCATGTCTCTGTTGAGTCCTGCCATCACACCTGCAATCCCCAGAAGAGGTCTAGTAGTCAGTATATAAGCAGTAGAACAGTATCTGTTACAGTAGTCTTGATATTACCTGAATAACTGTTATGTTTCTTGTGTCTCCATCTTGTTGTTCCATTTTGCCTAGTTTTGATTATATCAGTTTCAATCTTATCAGTTTCCTTTCCTGTCTTGTCTGTCTCTCATCTCTATCTTCTGAGTCTCATCTTGCCTTGTTTCTCTAAGTCCCTCATCTCATCTCAACTCTCCCAGCTATGTCTAACCCTCTCCCTATTGCCTCCAATTCTTCCTTTTAGCTCCATGATCTCCAAAACCTCCCCATACCCTCAACTTGGAATCCAGCCCTGAGTTCCTCTCTGTTCTTGATATTCCCACTCTGGAGCTTCATTCTGTACTTGATCCCACTCATCTGTTACTCCTGCTCCTCTGTTTAGCCCCTTGGAGCACCCCAGACTTCCCCAGACCACTTTACCCTGCTTTGCCCACTCAGTTTCACTCTTCCAGAGTTCACTGGAGCAGGGGACAGTAAGTGTAGACATTCTGTCTGCCTAGTAAGGACTTGCTCAATGCAGCTGAGCCCCTGTGGTTAGTGGAACCTGACATGGGGAGAAAAAGTGGAGTAATGCCAGGAGGACTGCTAGCAGCCACTCCCATCCAACCAGCTATAGCTGAGAGCACTAGAGTGCTCTCTACTAGGCTATACTTGAAGGTAGAACTGAAAGCATTGGCTATTTAGGATGGCAAAGGAAAAAACCCTTTATATGCACCCATAGCACTATGGATGGAAGGCCTCAGATCCTTTTCAGTGACCATGAGAGAATGCTAGAAGCCTTGCCTATTAAGTAAATTTATCAAGAGTAGTGAGGGAGAGCTGCATAGGGCAAGGAGCCCTGGTAGAGAAAAATCCTCTGCAGTTATAGAAATGATTCCAAAGGATGTCAGTGACACTTTGAACATGGACAGTGAAGCTGTTCCAGACATCCTTCAACAGAGGATGCTGGTGTTCTGGCAGTGCCAGGTTAAGGTCATGGAGGCCTCAATGCAAGAGTGCTCAGTTGCAAGAGTGGCTGATGATATAGCAATCCAACAGTTGCTAGGGGATGGAATTATTCCAATTGACCCTGTAAAGTTTCTGGAACTTTACATGATCTCCTTAGTGCAGGAAGAGAAGTTGCAAGGATCTCAGATATTACTGTCAGGTTTTGCTGACTTCTGGGTGAGGCAGAGTGATGCATGAGTCCACAATAATTTCATTGTTTGTGTCACTGATGGGATCTGTTCAGACTGAGTCTACAAGCACCAGGTGTTGCTTGACAAAGCATTGGTGACATTTGTGTTAATCTAGAAGGGGCTGGGAGAAATGGAATGCTGGGGGGAGCATAATTCAGGGTGTGTCAAAAGTGAGAAAATGGTAGGGTGCCATTGGTAAAAGTCCCAGACTTTTGCAGGAGTGCCAGCAAGATTTCTCTGGGCTTCCCAAGTGTTGTCCTTGGGTCCATAGCCTTTGCAACAAACTGAATAGTGGGGGCAGTTGTGGATGAATTGTGAGTCAATGATGTAATTGACCTTATAGTGGTATTTGTTCTTGACTTTGACAGGTGGTACTGGCCCAGAAAGAGATCCAAAGCATACTTTTCAGGGAGGTATACATGAACAACTGGGTGAAGACCCTTCACCAAGAGTAGGTTGAGCTTATAGGCTCAAGTTACACTTTCTGGAGGACCTTGAGTTGCTTGTGATTGAACTTAATTCTTGAGGTTGTGCCAGTCAAGCCATACTAGGGTGTTGAGGGTCCAGTCAGGGGTGTTTTCATGGTGAGCATCAGTGCGTTTGGCATAAGCTTTATTAGCAATGTTGATTTTGTCTCAGAGAAATTGATGGCAACTTTGTGAGCAATGTAGGAGGGGATGTCCTTGAGTGAGAGGGTGAGCCAGTGATTGTATACCTTGTTGGCATAGAAGGGCAAAACCCCACTAAGCATGGGGGATGTTTTAGGTAAATTTGACAAGAGGCAACTTGGCACAACAGTCATTCTATGAGTAGTGATGTAAAAGCTACTGTTCCAGGACCTAGTTTACTTGCTCCATTTAGTCATCTGTCTCTGGGTGATAGGTAGTGGAGATTTCAAGTGCTTTATACAGCAATTGCCAGAACTGGGAGATGAAGAGGGGGCTACAGTCAGAGATGGTGTTGTCTGGAAGGCTAAGGCTAAAGACATGCTTGAGAACATTTTTGGCAAACTCCAGGGCATTATTGGTGCTGCAGCAGGAGATGAAGATGGCTTGTTTGGTGAGGCAACAGACAATAATAAGAATAGCATCAAAACCTCCTGACTCAGGGAGTTCAACAATGTGATTTATTGAGATCAAGGACTAAGAGTGGCAGTCAACAAGAAGGGGTTTCAGAAGGCTGTAGGGTGGTGACAAGAAACTTTGGCCTAGAGGAAAGACTTGCAGGCCCATGCATATTGGGTGACATTTTTCTTCATACCTGGCCAAAAGTAAGTCTGGAATGTCTCAGGCTGAGGAGGAGCAGTATAACAAGTTTGCAATGTATGATAATGACTATTATATCTGAGGTAGTGACAGTGAGGGATTATTTGCCCTCACTGAAGTCTATATCACTGAGAGTAGAATGCAGGGACCTACTAATGAAGTCCATGTGTGTAAGCTATGGATTATGACATCAAAAGATACCATAGACTGGCCAGTCTTACCTGTAAGTGACAAAGAATGACTCATCAGTTGCATTGACATTAATGGCAACAAAGCATGAATGTTGTGGGACTCAAGGAGTACAACCTTGAGGCTTACACTAGGCCAAAATATGTGTGGCTCCATTTACCATGCCAATCACATTGCAGCTAGGAACAATTGAAAGTCATTCCATAGTAAACTATGGAACCAGGTAACCCAAAAGGTTTCTGCAGAGTAATGCAATGTCTATATAGACATTGCCAATTTTCAGCCATTGGGATGTGGTCTGGCTAGCCTGGATCTCCATGATGGAGGGCAGTGAATGCAGGGCAGTTGCATAGATCTGGTCTCCAACCTCTACTGCCTCATCCAGAAGCTTTGGGTCACATATGCCATAAAATCCTCCCTGTATTTCCTTCTCTGGGGTTTTGCTGCTGCTCTGGTCAACCTTGTAGAGGGCCTCTCTGCAGGGGAATGCCAGGGGCAGGAATTGGCTCATTGTTGCCTTGCCCTGGGCCCAGTTTACTTTGGGGTTGTGCTCCCAGGGCCAGGTGAAACCAAGAATCATGTCCTATTTGTCTAGGCTGGTGACTGCAAAGACTACATGCTTGGCATGGTTCTAGTAGCAGAGGATGAGATATACCATGGACCTGATGGCACCAGCTTTGTTGGGCATCCCATCAATATTGAACACCAGAACAGGTTTGGAGAGCAGCTGTGCAGTCAGGCTGTGGCACTTCACAAAATCCAAGTCCAGGAACAGTCTGGTGGCTCTGCTATCTAGGAGGGTGGTGACTTTGCAGGTTTGCTGGGTGTCTGTAGTCTCAATTTCCACATTGAAGTGCAGGGAGTTTGCAGAGGGGTTTGAGGCCATTACATACTGCCAGGGCAGTCAGCATTCCCAGGTAGGGGGCAATGCAGGTGGAGCCTGACCAACATTGGGGAGCTGGCTCAGGGTCTGGAATTGGGGCTTGTATATCTGAAGGGGGGATTTTAAATTTCTTTGGTCTTAAACTGGTTGACATTGGGGAGTTCAATTGCATTTTCTAATGGCAGACATATGAACCTGTTAGTACTTGGCAATGGAGGCATACATCTCATCCATCACTCGACTAAAAATCCTCCTCCAGGTCTGGGAGGGGGGCACATGTGCCCCTCTCCTCTGGGGTCAATTCTAGTACTGGCTCATCTGGTGACAGAGCTCCAGTGGCATCTTTCATGGCAAGCAGTTCTAGGAGGAGCTCCTCTTGCTCAGCAGTTAAGAGGTAATGCATCTTGAGGCCCAGTGGGCAGTGTTATGCAAAGTGCCCCAGCCTTTTGCATCTCTGGCATGGCAGCAGCACAGGGCAATGCTGTCAGGTGGTGTCTATGTCCATGGAAATGTGCAGTGGCAGGGGCTGTGTGGGGATGGCCAGAGCAGGAGCTAGTGCTGGGAGCATGGGAGTGGAGTGCTGGAGACTTGTCACTGGAGTGTGATGATGAGTCAGGTGCATGCAGTGTAGCTCCTGTTGGATTGCCATGAGCTGATTTGGCAGGATCTATTGGGAAGAATTCTGCCCAGGAGTCCTTTTCAAAGGTTTTGGATGCATTGCCTTTGCCAAGGTCCCAGAGGAGCTTGTCAAATCAAAACTGGACCCACAGTCAGTCAAGTGCATCCTAGTGGGGTACTCAGTGAGTGGATACAAGCTTTTCAAATGTGGCTCAAGGTCCATCATCACATCCTGTGACATTATTTTTGATGAGGGTATAGGGCACAGATCACTTACCATATTCAACAACGATAAGGACCTACTCAGCCTAGCTGACCCTGTGCCACAGACTTGTGCCCCAGGACTACTTACACTGCATCAACCAATTGCTCCAAGAATCAGTGACACCAATGCACCACTTCATATGAGACCCTCTACCAATGCAGCCAATTGCAAAGATGACCCTGAGATTGATGCCCAGAGCATAGCCACCACCACACCACCCACGGTTACTGCCTGAGAAGCTGACACTCAACAGCCTCCCACCCAACCCAGTCCGATACAAGCCACCTCACTGCAAAGGTCTGACTGGATCAGAGAAAAAATGTCTAGAACCACCTCTATGAACCTTGCACACAATAACTATGCTTTTCTTGCCCTCCTTGATGATGCATATGACCCCGATAATGACTTCTTTGTCTCCAGAACATTTGATGAGGCCATGCGCAGGCTGGACCTGTGGCAGCCAGTGATGGATGAGGAACTACGGGTTATGAATGAGAGGGGCATGTTCCAAGTGATTGACTCAAAGGACGTACCAGAGGGAAAGAAGATTATCAGTTGTCAATGGGTCTATGTGGTGAAATACAACATGGAGGGCAACATTGTGAGGCACAAGGCAAGACTCATGGCAAAGGGGTATTCCCAGATTGTGGGGGAAGACTAT
>JAGGAV010016079.1:0-10933 GCA_017657295.1 Termitomyces sp. DKA64
TATCCCCACCTAACCGAAGGGGGACGGTGGGAGGGGCGCACGCCCCCCAACCACCCCAGCGAGCACGCCCCCCCCCCCCCCCCCCCCCCAGGCCAGACAAGGTCTGCCCAGCATTGGTGGGCCTGGCTTGGAGTCCAGAGTTGGTGTTTGTACATCTAGAGGGGAGTACTGAGGTTCTGTTGTCTTAGGGTCATCAATATTGATGGAAGCAATTTCATTTTCTATCAACAGACACACAAACTGGTCAGTACTTGGTGATGAAGGTTTACATCTCATCTGCTGCTTGACTAAACATCCTCCTCCAGACCTGGGAGGGGGGTGCAAGTGCCACTCTCCTCTGGGGTCAACTCTGGTGCCAGCCTGTCTGGTGAAGGGTCTCTGGCCATGTCCTTTGCAGCCAACAGCTGCAAGAGGAGCTCCTCCTGCTCCACTGTAGAGAGGTAATGCACCTCAAGACCCAATAGACAGTGCTGTGTGAAGTGCTTGGGTTTCTGGCATCTCTGGCACAGTAGCAGTGTGGAGCAGTGCTGTTGGGTGGTGTCAACATCCATGGGGATGCCCAGCAGTAAGGGTCATGGGGCAGAGGTGGCTGGAGCAGTTTGGTGGGTGCTGGGAGTGCAGAAGTGGGGTACCAGAGAGTGGTGATGGGGGTAGGGCAGTGAGTTGGGTGTGTGTGGCATAGTTCCTGTCAAATCTCCATGAGCTGCCACTGATCCCAGGCCACTTTATACCAGGAGGCAATCTGCTCATCATCTGGGCAGCCCTTGGCAAGGTTGTTGATGTGTTCCAGTAGCATGGGGTGCAAGCCATCCCAGAATGTGGGGCATAGTTGGAGGCTGTCAGGGTAGGCTGCTTGCTCAACTAGTGCCTAGAACGAGTTGATATACTCATCCAGTGTCCATTTCCCTTGCCCATACTGTTCCCAGTCATGTAGCACTAAGGCCATGGTTTTGGCAGAGTTGATTGGAAAGAACTCTGCCCAGAAGTCCTTTTTGAAGGCTGCCCAATCCACAAAACTCCCAACACCTCCAGGGCATCAAAACACCCATAGCATGTAGATGGAGGCATGCCTCATCTTCATATATGACAAAGCCCAGGCTATTTTCAGTGCATTGGAATCAAAAGCATTCCTACTGAGATGGATGTATGTGAGGCAGGACTGGAGAAAATGCTCTCTGCTGGAGCAGTTGCCATCATATGCATCTGGGAGCATGGGACAGGGAATATGCACTCAGGGGGATACTGGAGCCACTGGGAGGGTGGTGGGGGCCACTGGAGGTGTTTCCATGGCCAGGGGTGGCATGGAGGTAGGGGTCAGGTGCTCTAGTAGTGCCTGGAGGGACTGGGAAATGAGTTTGGTGGTTTGGTGGAGGGTGGAGAGTTTGGTTGTGTGATGTGTGAGGGAAGATTGAGTTAATTGCACCTGGTTCTCTAGATGTAGCAGGCAAGTCCAGGCCTTGTCTTGTGGGGCTGGGGCCTCTGAGGGAGTATCTGGATTGGCTAGCTGAGACATAGAATTCTGTGAGTGCTTAAGCCTGGTGAGGAAGTGACAGATAGAGGCTTGGAGATTCTGTGCAGGCTATGAGAGGCTTCCAGACCAGGATAGAAGACTTGTTCTGCTGTAAGGGTGACCTCCAGGAGTGACAGCTAAATCATGCAGCTAGCAGAGGGGAATCCAAAGTGTATTAGAATAGTAATCAATGATACAAATGGTAACTAATCACCTAGCAGAGGGGAATCCAAAGAGAACAAGTCTAAGGATCCCCACTGCTTGGTGTGGCACATCAGTGGGCAGCAGAGGCATGGAAACAACTGTGTAGGTGACCAGAGATAGCTGGAGTGTGCAACAAGGGATCATGGAGAGTTCTGGGGGTCTCTGGAGATCTCTGGGAACCCATAGAGCACCCCTGAGCTGTTGAATGAGCCTTGGGGAAGTGGAACTGGGCAAGGAGAGTCAGTGTTGGACAAGGGCAGAGGTTGGAAAAGGGTAGTCCCCTGACAGGGGGCAAGTATGATATGGAGCTCTGGAGTTGGATGTTAAGGGTTCCCAGGTAACCCAGGATGGAGTTTGGGTCAAGGGGGTGGAGATGTTTTAAAGGTCACAGAGTTGAAAGGAAGAGTCCCAGCAATGGGGAGAGAATCAAGCATAGCCAGGAAAGTTGAGACAAGATGAGGGACTTAGGGAAAACAAGGCAAGACAAGACTTAGAAGATAGAGATGGAGACAAGACAAGAAAGGTAACTGGTAAGATTGGAACTGATAAAATTGAAACTGACAAAACAGAACAATGAGACAGAAACATGAGAAATATAACAGTCTTTCAGGTAATCTCAAGGCTACCTTAACAGATATGGTTCTATGGCTTATATACTGGCTACTGGCCCTCTTCTGGGGATTGCAGATGTGATGGTGGGACTCAGCAGAGACATGCAGGGTTGTCAGGTGTTGGTTCTGATCAGTTGGTGGACTGTGGCAGTATTCTGATGGGAGCTGATGAGGACATGGGCCATGGGAGATGGGAACTGATGGGAATGCAAGTTATGCTGCAGTTGTTGGGAAGTTCTGGAGTGATTGGGCAGATCAAAGGAGCAAGTCAGCAATGTGGGCCAGGGTCAGGAGAGATGTCAGGGGTGCCCAGGAGCTTGGAAAGGGTTGGGGGCTTGATAGGGTCTGCAGGAAATGTGGTTGGAGTCCACTGGGGTCACTGGGATTTGCTGGGGAAGCATTGGGAATCTCCAGAGAAGTGTTGGAGTTTGCCAGAGCAGGTGCTGAGGGTAGGAGAGGATTGTAGGGGTTGGAGGAAGAAGGGGATGTGCTCCAGAGCTTGCTGGGCTTGGTCAGGTGAAGTCTGGAGGCAAGGCAGGAGTCCAGGAATGGGTCATGACAAGATCCTTGGAGATCTCTTGAGGTCATTCTCCTTTTTGGGAAACCTCTGGAGCTTGTCATATTTCCTCTTTGAGCATTTCCCAAGGGTTAGGGTTAGCCCTGGTCATCTGTACAGTTGTTCTCATGCCTCTGCTGCCCACTGATGCATCACACTGAGCAGCAGGGATTCTCAGACTTGTTCTCTTTGGATTCTCCTCTGCTAGGTAATCAGTTACCAATGTATCATTGATTACCTTTCTTAATATAACCTTTGGATTCCCCTCTGCCAGCTGCATGATTGAGCTGCAGCTCCTGGAGGTTGCCCTTACAGCAGAACAAGCCTCTAACTCTGGTCTGGAAGCTCCTCATAGCCTGCAAGGAGTCTTCAAGCCCCTAGTCATTGCTTTGCCACCAGGCTTAAGCACCTGTGGAACTCTATGTCTTAGCTTGCCAATTCAGACAGTCCCCTGGAGGCTCCAGCCCCTCAAAATGAGGCCTGGACTCACTTGCTACACCTAGAGAACCAGGTGCAACTGACTCAATCTTCCCTCACCCACCACATGACCAAACTCTCCCCCCTTTGCCAAACCACCAATCACATTTCCCAATTCCTCCAGGCACTGCTAGAGCACCTGTCCCCTATCACTGTGCCACCCCTGACAGCCCTGGTAGTCCCCCCAGTAGCTCTGGCAAATCTCTGGGCACAGATCCCACATCCTGTGGCTCCCAGACACATATGATGGTGACTGCTCTGGTGGAGAGCACTTCCTCCAGTACTGTTTCACCTATATTCACCTCAGCAGAGACACTTATGATTCTGATGCATTGGAGATAGCCTGGGTACTGTTGCACATGAAGAGCAGATGGGCCTCCACCTATGCACTATGGGTGTTTTGATGCCCTGGAGGTGTCAAAAGCTTTACAGACTGGGCTGCCTTTGAAAAGGACTTCCAGGCAGAGTTCTTCCCAATTGATCCTGCCAAATCTGTTGCTTTAGTGCTGCACAACAGGGAGCAGTATGGGCAGGGAAGGCAGATGTTGGACAAGTACATCAATTTCTTCTAGGCATTGGTCAAGCAGGCAGCCTACCCAGATGGCCTTCAACTGTGCCTCACATTCCAGGATGGCCTACACCCCACATTGATAGAAGACAATGAATGGATTGCCTCTCAGTATAAGGTGGCCTGGGACAAGTGGCAGCTCATGGAGATCCAACAGGAGCTATGCTGCATATACCCAACTCACTGCCATGCTCTGGTGGCAAGTCTCTGGCACCCTGCTCCCATGTTCCCAGCACCTGCCCCTGCTTTGATCATCCCTGCACTGCAACCCTTGCTGCCAGGCATTCCCACAGATGTAGATGCTGCCTGACACATTGCCCTGCACCACTGCTATGCCAGAGATGCAAAAGCCCAGGGCACTTTGCATGACACTGCCTGCTGGGTCTCAAAGTGTGCTACCTCTTGACCACTGAGCAAGAGGAGCTCCTCCTGCAACTGTTGGCTGTGAAGGACACTGCCAGAGCTCTGTCACCAGATGAGCTGGCACTGGAATTGACCCTGGAGGAGAGTAGTGAATGTGCCCCCCTCCCAGGCCTGGAGGAGGATTTTTAGTCAAGTGACAGATGAGATGTACACCTCCATCACCAACTACTAACAGGTTCCTATGTCTATCATTAGAAAATACAATTGAACTCCCCAATGTTATCATTCTAAGACAGAAGAACTTTAGATTCCTCCTCCAGATGTACAAACCCCAACTCTGGACTCCAAGCCAGGCTCCCTAATGCTGGTCAGGCTCTGCCCATATTGCCCCCCTGCCTGGGAATGCCAACTGCCCTGGCAGTATGTAGTGGCCTTGAACCCCTTCACAAACCCAGCACCCCCAGCACCCCTGGTGGTGGTCAACAACAACAAGGAGTACAAGGTGGAGGAGATCTTGGATAGTCACCTATTCTGACAGTGGCTACAATACAAGGTGAAGTGGAAGGGCTATGGAATTGAGGACATCTCCTGGGAACCCTGGGAGAATGTGCACATGCCTGGACTTGTCAGGGAGTTCCACCAGAGGCACCCAGATGCACCCTGAGCTATCTGAGAGATCTATACCATCTCACCAGCTGACCAGGCAATCCAGAACTTCTTCTACCCCACATGTTGAGACACCACATGCTAGAGGGGGGGTGATGTCAGGGGACTTCCATTTCTGACCTCCACATCCAACCTATGCCAACTCTCCTTGACCCACTCCCATTCCCCAAGGCTTGTTCAACACCTCCAGGGTGCTCTCAAGATCCCTGGAGATCTCTGGGGGTTGAGAATGACCCCCAGAACTTGCTGTAATCTCTCATTGAGCACTTTCCTGAGGTTAGGGTTAGCTCTGGTTGTCTGTACAGTTGTTCCCATGCCTCCACTGCCAGCTGATGTGCCACACCAAGCAGTGGGGATCCTTAGACTTGTTCTCTTTAGATTCCCCTCTGCTAGGTGATTAGTTACTATTTGTATTATTGGTTACCATTTCTAATATACTTCAGATTCCCCTCTGCTAGCTGTGTGATTTAGCCATTGCTCCCAGAGGTTGCCCTTACAACTAAGGAAGTTCTTTGATTGATTCATTGCCAATGAGAGTTGAAGTAGCGACTCTCAGTTCTGCCCAATTTGGTTGTACATTGAAAACCCAGTCCTCTTCCACACACTTACCATGACAACACAACTCTTGATAATTAGCAATTCACTAAAATGCAAATTCAGTTTTGTTTTTGCTTTCCACCATCATGGACTTGAAGACAAACAGGTTTATTGCCATGCTTGAGTCTGTATACAGCATTATATCCATTACTAGCTTCAATTACTATTCCTTCTTTCTTTGGACTTGAATAACAACTAAGCAGGGGGTCAGTTACATGTTGGAATGAACCCACATAAAGTTACAGGTACACACCTATACTCCTCTATGAGTTGCACTTAAGGGGGAAAATCAGGTATATTCATGTACCAAAGGAACTTGTTGAGATGCCTAGTGTGGTCTTTGTGGAAGAGAAGAGAATGCTGTGGCATTTAATGGCCAGGATTCTAGACATAAAAGATGGATGTGTGTGTGGGCTACAATAACACTGAATTTTCCAAGCTAATAAGTTGAAAACAACACTTTTAATATAATCAATGGGGACATATTCTGAGTGGCATGTATCATGTCAACAGGCTTCTAGGAAGAGTATTGAGTGGAACACACAAACATAGGGATGATCCACAACAATAGACTCTTCCTAGGTAAGCAGATCTTAATAAGATAGAGGGATGTTTTACAGCAATACACTTTTTCTAGGCACAGTGAAAAGCATTCACAGTTTTGCTAACCCTTTCAAAGGGCTTGGCAGTTGTGCTATCCCAATTGAGCAAAAGACCATCTATTGACTGAATATGGCTGCAGATACAAAATATGTGACATGGACACCTTTTACCTTGGCTATATTCTAGAAACCAAATTTCATCATTCTTGTGGTTCCATTTAAGAAATCAAGTGATGAAATTTGCAACTCTCTTTTCCATTGTGCATAGAGTTACCAAACTTGATGGATCTCTTACAGAGGTGAAAGCATGAACATGATGAACACACAGCATTGATTGTCAGACACCAAGAAGTGGTATCTATAAGCAACTTGAGACAATGCCTAGGTTATAACACAACAGTGAGGATGCAGAGATGGCAGAAAGAAGTAAGGAAGAAGGTCAGCTTGGATGAGTTTTGACAGCCCAAGATGTAAACACAAAAGAGCTCCAGAAGGCTGATAACAGACACCAGGAAGTGGTACCTATAAGGAAATTGAAACAATGCCTAAGTTACAACACAACAGGGAAGAAGCAGAGATGGAAGAAAGAAGTAAGGAGGAATGGTGGCTGGGATGAGTTTTCCTCATCAAAGGTTGATAATAACAGAGCCTGTGCATGTGAATATGTGAGAAAGAATGGAGCATAGAGCTTGAAGTGTTAACAAAAGAGACCTTGGGCAGAAGAATCATCCAATGCCACTTAGTTGACTTGTGAAGTGTCCTTGTTTCCAAGCAATCACCAGAATATTCTCAAAAGTTGGCCTGGAGTAAAAGATGAAAATAATTCATCATTTTGAGAGGATTAATGGATGGTCTTTTGCTCATAGTACAACTGCCGAGCGTCCTCTCGTGGGCTTGTAAGAATGATATGCACAGCAGCTTTAGCACACATAATCGGATGTGTTGTAATAGCTAACCCATTGCTGCCTCTCATAACTGGGTAGCAGATGATCTCTGGTCGCGGCAGCTCAGGGTTTCATTCCCCGTACCTGTTAGCCTTTTTGTTATTCGACACGGATACACAGGAGGTTGAAAAGCAGAATGATTTGACATTCGGGTATGGTGTAGTGGCTCTTTCTTTTTCTTTAGCTTGCTTCACATTAGGATGGGGCGGTCTTCTGTTGTCGGGTATGGTGTAACGGCTAACATTGCCGCCTTTCATAGAGTAGAATTTATAAAATTGCGCGGCAGCTCGGGGTTCGATTCCCCGTACCCGAAACATGGAGGCGAGCGTCCTATTTTTATATCACTTGCTTGTCATTAGGTGACAACTACATAGATAACGCATACGCTGCCACATAGTGAAATCGGGTATGGTGTAACGGCTAACATTGCCGCCTCTCATATAGGAAAAAATTTACGCGGCAGCTCGGGGTTCGATTCCCCGTACCCGAAGTGTTAGTCAAGGAACCATCATTCTTTTTGAAGGAGATACCGCTTCAAAATTTCGGCGTGCGAACTCGTTTCGTACTGTAATGGTCCCTCATGCCGAATCCGCCGCAGCTCGGAGTTTCCCGTATATAGCCTTGCTTGGCTTAGAGGAGAACCATGACTTACCCCAGGCGATAAATAAGTTTCACCAGGACACAATACCGGCCGTGAGGGCTGCACACTGCCCCACCACAACATCGGGTATGGTGTAACGGCTGGCATTGCCGCCTTTCATGTGTGCAGGATAGTATGACATCTTTGCGGTCGTTTAATTCCCGTACTCGAACTCCAGTCCTCCAAGCGGCACCATCTTCTGAAAGGTTCTCTATTGTGGCGAACCCACACTATGCCTCGTGGAGACACACTGAAGGTTGACTAGCAGACAACAGTTTAACCGTCGGGTATGGTGTAACGGCTAACACTGCCGCCTTTCATGTTCCTCCACGAAACATGGCGCGGCAGCTCCCAACACAAACAACGACGCAAAGCCGCGAACACGAACAAGGGCAGGAACGCGGATCGGTTCATGGCCCTAGAAAATCTGCTAATAGTGGACCGGTTTCATGGGCAGACGAGGAGATGGGAGGACAGGAGGGAACGGAAGAAACCGCGCACGTTAACGTCCCACCTTCATGAGAACAAAACCTATCCGCATTGCACAACTTGACACGAATCGCAGCAACATAGTATGTCACACCATGCTGAACACGTTCATAGACAGATTCGATATAATACTGGTCATGGAGCCGTGGTGGGGGGAGATAGGCAACGGACAACGGGGCCCAGCAGCGCTAGGAGTATGGACCCCGATCCCGCCGACTGCAGGTATACCAAATGACAAAAGGCCGCGAGTGATGGCATACGCCAAGAAGAGACAAGACTTCACGATCACACGGAGATCAGACACAGCGAAAGATCTCGACATACAAGTACTAGATATATCGCAAGCTAACTATCCAACAGTAACCATTGTTAATGTCTACAGCCAACCAAAAACATGCAAGAGGCAGGCCTACTACAGAGATACAATGGACCGGATCCAAGATCCAAGACTACCAGCAGACAGACTGGTGGTCATGAGTGGCAATTGGAACCAATACCACCTGTCGTGGAGCAAGGGTGACCAGGAACTGACAAACAAGATGCAGAAGTTAGTGGAATGGCTGCAAGATTAGGACTTCACTATACTGAACATCAAAGGGGAATGCACATACCATGAACATCAAAGAAGGGGGGCTACATTGGTACTTGACCTAACATGGGCAAATTCAGAGGCAGTCACACTGGATGACATGAAGGAATGGGCAATTAACTCCAGCCTAAAATGTAGCTTGGATCACTTTGCCCTGAAATGGACTGTAGACCATGTGTTCATGGAGGTGAAAAATGCAATGAGTAGCAGATACAACTTTAAAGACACAAACACAGACAATTGGAAGGACATGTTCAAACACAAGATGAGTAAGAACATAGAAAGGTGGGAGCTATTACAAAATTTAGAGGCTAACTGCACCCCAGAAGAACTAGATGCAGATGTAGAACTGATAATGGAGGCAATGAAGATGGTGACAGCCAAAACAGCAAAAGAGAGAAAACTATTGGATAAGGCAAGATCATGGTAGTCAAAGGCACTGGGCAAAGCAAACAGCAAAAGAATGACTTTATGGGATGAACAGAGGGCATACAAGGAGCAACAGGTAGTACAGAGCATGGAAATCAACTGCAAAGTCCATAAGACTACTGACTACTTCAGAAGGCTGTACAAGCATGAAAAATCAAAGTAGATTGATGACACACTCAAGGAGGCTACCCCAGAAAAGATGTGGGGCCTCAGAGGCTGGTCAAAGGGCACAAGGAATTACCCCTCACCAGCAATCAAGAGGCAGAATAGCAAACTGGCAATTGAAAATGAAGACAAGTACAATGCACTATGAGAAGCCCTGTTTGTCAGGGGACTACCTTTTCTGACCTCTGCTCCTGTCTGAAACCAACTCTCCTCACCCAGTTCTGCTTCCCTAAGGCTTGTTTAACAGCTCCAGGGTGCTCCATGGGTCCCTGGAGATTTCCAGAGACCCCCAGAATTCTCCATGATCTCTTGTTGAGCAGAGTATATCAACTTTTTCCAGGCACTAGTCAAGCAAGCAGCCCACCCTGACAGCCTCCAACTGTGCCTCACATTCCAGGATGGCTTGCACCCTGCACTGCTGGAATGCATCGACAACCTTGCCAAGGGCTGCCCAGACAATGAGCAGATTGCCTCCTAGTATAAGGTGGCCCAGGATCAGTGGCAGCTTATGGAGATTTGTCGGGAGCTATGTTCCACACACCCAACTCACCACCCTGCCCCCATCTCCACTCTCCATTACCCTGCCCCTACTCTTCCAGCACCTGCCTCTGCTCTGGCTGGCTCTGCCCCATGACCCTTACCACCAGGCATCCCCATGGATGTTGATGCCACCCAACAGCACTGCTCCACACTGCTACTATACTCAAGATGCCAGAAACCCAGACACTTTGCATGGCACTGTCCATTGGGTCTCAAGGTGTGTTACCTCTCTACAGTGGAGCAGAAGGAGCTCCTCCTGCAGCTGTTGGCCATGAAGGATGCTGCTGGAGACCCCTCACCAGACAAGCCAGCACCAGAGTTGGCCCTGCAGGAGGATTTTTAGTCAAGCAGTGGATGAGATGTATGACTCCATTGCCACCCCAGTACTCCCCTCCAGATGTACAAATACCAACTCTGGACTCCAAGCTGAGCTCTCTGATGCCCATCAGGCCCTGTCTGTGCCACCCTGCTACAGGATTGTTTCTAGACTTGGAGTTTGTCCAGTGCTACTGCCTGACCATGCAGCCACTGTCCCAGCCTATTCCAGTATTCAATATTGGCAGAATGCCCAACAAGGCCAGGACCATCAACTCCATGGTCAATCTTGTTCTCCACTACCAGAACCATGCAAAGCAGGTCATTTTTGCCATCACCAGCCTAGGCAAGCAGGACATAATCCTTGGGTTCACCTAGCTTTGGGAGCACAAGCCCAAAGTAGACTGGGCCTGGGGCAAGGTGATCATGAGTCAATGTCCCTGTTGGTGCACCACCTGCACCACCAAGGTCAAGGAACAGTGCCAGGCTGAGGCTTGGGAGTGCACAGCCATTTGGCCTTGCCATGCAGGCCATCTCCCCTTTGCAAATCTGGATCTTCTGGACCCCCTGCCCTTGGTGTTCCCTCATAGAGAGGCCCTCTACAAGGATGACCAGAGTGGTGGCAGGGCCCCAGATGAGGATCTGTTAGGAGAGTTTTGCAAGTTGTG
>JAGGAV010016080.1:0-10906 GCA_017657295.1 Termitomyces sp. DKA64
ATATTTGGGCACACTGAGGGCCCACCTATTCATACTGGAGTTTTATCAGACAGATGCACCAAAATTCAATGGACCCACACTCAATTTTGTAGGACTATTCAGTCCTACTGCACACTTCACATAGGTGATCTTTAGATGGATCACCAGTATCACCCTAGGGGTGGGATGCCATATCCCCTGTAATCTACCAAGATCTGACAAGATCTTGGATGAGATCTGCATTTATTCATTGAAATTGAAAGATTTAGATCTACAATAAAAGGAGTACCTCCAAATTCAAGGCAGGCAGGCCTTCATGGCCCATTCTCGTCAATACATTCAAAGGACTTCAAGGGCCATCACGTGACTGAGGTTATATGGTGCCTCAGGCGTCTTCCTTCAATACTCCATCCATCAGATGGGCTCCATATGTTAGCTTCGCATGGCGGTCACTTCCCTCTCATTCTATTCTGTCATCTCTGCGGGATTTGTGCTCTTCGCCAAAGAAGGTTACCAATGACTCACACATCAACTGTTCCGATCCTCGCCCTCATTCCCTAAAAAGACCAGAAGTACTGAGCGAAACGACCTATTATGATTCGAACGCATATAAAAAATCCGCAGGAGTCAAAAATTGACATAGCCATGAGCTGCGGACTTCCTTGATCCTCAACTGCGAAATGTCTATCTAGACACGGAGCACGAGACGTGCGCCAAGTCAGGCGCCAAGGGACATGTGGTGTGATCACCTAATTTTAAAGGACTCGAAGCAGGCGATTGAATTGTGTTTTGCACAGCCTGGGCAGCGACCGGGGTCCCAGAGTTACGTTTTTCTTGGGTTCTTGGCCTTCGACAAGCGTTTGTCTCCACAGCACTTACGACAGATTCGGATCATGGATTCTTCACAATTTACTGATCTCCGTAAAACTACATTATGTCCATACTATACGCGACTTGATCCAACGCCACATGGTCTAACGAAGTGTGACAAGTTCTGCATATGTCTTTTTTCAGCCTTTGAACTCGGAAGATCCCTAAATTAAGCTTACCTTCAGCTGATGTGGGGTGAATGGCGACGGTATCATCCAAATCTTGCTTAGTAGCTGTACGTTATATCTCATGAGTGGTACCCAGGACCGGACAGCGAGTCAACTCGCCTCCCATTTTGACGGCCACACCAAAGCCTTGCATGACCTCGTCACTACCAAGACCGATGATGTGAACACCAACAACCCGCTCCTCGGGTCCTACAACGATGAGCTTATAGACAGTGGGCTCTTTGTGGTCGTCATCAATCATTGAGAAGTAAAGAGCTCGGAAGGAGGATTTATCTAGTGACAGCCGTCAGTAAGATAGCATAGGGGCATGCGGCGTAAATATTTACAAATCTTAACAGCGTCGCCATATTTCTCTCGGGCCTGCTTCTCGGTCAGACCAACGGTACCGATAGTCGGATGTCTGTGCAGGATAAATTTCAGCTCTACGCTCAGAGAAGCGACTCACGAGAAAACAACTGTTGGAATATTATCATAGTCAAGTTTGTCGCTCTTGAAATTTTCCGGCCCGAAGAGGCGGTTGGAAAGTCTACGTCCTGCAGCGATGGCAACGGGAGTCAAAAGAGCTTTTCCTTGAACGTCACCGATGGCATAGATTCCTTTAACCGAGGTATTCTGGTATTCATCCACAACGACGTCACCCTTCTCGTCCATTTTGACACCGACCTCTTCCAAACCCAGATCTTTGGTGAGCGGATGACGTCCGATGGCCCACAAGAGAGTATCGACCTCTATCTTCTCGCCCTTATCGGTGAATACAGTCAAAGGCTTGCCCTTCTCGCCCTCGACTTTCATAACATGGCTCTGCTTGTGAATCTTGACTCCAGTCTTCTCCATCCACGGCGTCAAAGTCTCCTGGATAGTCTGATCGAATGTGCGCAAGACTGTTTCGCCGCGGATGATAAGATGAGTCTCCGATCCAAGGGTATGGAAGATGCCCGCAAGCTCCACAGCGATATATCCAGCGCCGACGACCGCGACGCGTTTTGGCTGCTCCTCAAGCTTGAAGAATCCGTCCGAATCGATTCCAAGGGATGCTCCGGGGATTTGGTCATCAGAAGGAATGGTAGGTGCGCCACCGACAGTGATGGTTATGTTATCCGTGTGTAAGGTATATTTCTGTCCATCGGGACGTGTGACTTCGACGGTGTTGGCAGACGTGAGGCGTCCGCGGCCGTGGTGGTACTCGACTCCCTCTTTTTCAAAGTTGTTCGCGTAGATACCGTTCAGCCTTTTTATGTACGCGTCGCGCTGGGGCTTGAACGCCGCCCAGTCGAACTTGGGAGCAGCGAGACCTTTGAATTTGTAACCCGAGGCGTGATGCGCTAACTTGTCTTGCAGATCGGCGGCATGCCACATAATCTGGGAGGGGGGTAGAGTCAGCCGAATAACCGTTTGCCACACGGGCGTGCATCACAACCTTCTTTGGTACACATCCTGAGGGCCTGCGTTAGAAAGTAATAATAAGTTAAATCAAGGAGAATACATGCCGACATTCACGCAGGTTCCCCCGAGGTAGGGATCGACCTCTACCACAGCCACTTTCTTCCCGTATGACGCAGCTCGGCGCTATAAAGAAATGGTCAACGACTTAACAATGAACGACTGATCGTTATCCATACGGAAGAGGCAGATCCACCACTACCTCCTCCGATGAGAACGTAGTCGTATTTTTCGACAGTAGGCTTGTCATAAATGGGAGGCATGCTGGAAGTGGTGGTGCTTGTGAAAGACCTGGAGATCTTATGTATTACCAAGCACGTCAGTAAGGTTTTGGCACAAATATTTGGAATTTCTGACTTGCAAAAGTCTTGTTGGAGTCCCCTGTGGTGGACTAACGACTTTCAAATGCAAGGTTCGCGACAAAGAAGTTCGGAGCGCCAGGCCTGCTGTGAGAGGGCTCTAGGAGGCCTTTTATCCCTTCAAAAAAAGATAGTATGTTCAAATTGCCCCCGTTACTAATCATGTGCTATGATAATGTCGTCGCGCTTCACGTGACACTCGGCTGACAAACCGATTGTGTCTCGTGCAAAAATGTCTTAAGTAAGCTACGGCATCTCAACAAACATCTGTTCGTACCGTACTCTGCCGGCCTCAGACTGAGATTATCTATCAATGGATACTCGTCACCTGCAAGTGATCGGGCGACATACGAAACGGCACATTTTCGGCGGCATAGCGACAAATTATCCTGGGCCATTCACTTGGACTATCTACAGGCCGTTCTGCAAGAAAGTCTTCCCGGGGCTACCTTACGCCCTGCACGACACGCATCGAGTGGGATTACGCAACGGTAGGCCACAAGAACCCTCCAACCGGTGGCAGATGCAGCCTGGTGAACATGGACGCCGACCAAGAACAATTATACATCCAACCCTGAGGCGACTTCTACCACGAACGCTGAACCCGCTGACGAGTTCTCGTAGATGCCTTAGATATTCTTATGCCGCCGTGGCATCGGTACAGCGAAAAGTGGCTTACACGGTTAGCGCAAGCTCGTCTTTGAGTGATAGCGTTAGTGTCCCAGTGGCGTAGCACTAGGAAGCGGCGAAACGTCGTCTTCCAAAATGCTCTATTCTGGTCCATCCCTTGACTCGCTGATCCCCCATACATATACATACTCACGTTAGCCAAACCAAAATGCCAAAATGAACTTCACGATGAAGCAGATTAGCCCAAATGAAAAATCCTTCTAGACTGAGTGTCACCGAGGGTATTGAAGCAAGGATTAAACACTAATCAATCAACGCAGTCCAAGCACTTCAAGCGCTTTCCCAATTCCCCACTAGCGCACACCCACTAGGCTTAAGCTAATTATATCTCTTTCCATATCGAAATCTTTTCGGGGGGGGTTCGCTGAGTAGTATAAAAATAGCACAAAGAGCTGTCATGTTTGTACGTAGCAGGGACAAAGAATCACTTATACATAGTGTATGTAGCAAAAAGGGCGCAAAATTCAGGGAAAGATCGACACAGCGTTCTGATTAGATTTTTGGCTTTATGTTCCGGGGTCTTGATGGGCAGCGTGTACTGTACACATACATAGACATCGAGCACGATAAAACAAACTTTGGTTGGGGGGGAGGAAGCCTTGGGTTTAACGTTCAGGGGGCGGAGCGGGCGTCCGGGAGATTCGAATACATATACTTACTTACTTACTTTACTTCAGATGCAAGTACGGTCCGGAGGCGCCTGCCCTTCGCCTTCGCCGTCGCCTTCGCCTTCGCTTCGGAAGAAGATGAGCGGTTCGTGCGTTCTCGCTGCAGGAGTATGTATGTATGTATGTACCTATGGACAATCGTTCTGCTTATTCGGGGGCGGTTCTTCGATTGATTGAAAAGGCATCGCGGTGTATCAATTCAGTAGTTGCACGGCCGCGGCCACGGCGAGCGAGTGGCCGGGGGGCGTACGACGGTGGGTATTACGAGTCGCAAGTCAAGTACTCGATACTCGATGGTCTCTGTAGCCTAGAGAGGGTGGACACATAGAGACGGAAGGGTGTATGTACCCTGGGACGTCGATTATGATTACGAGGAAGACGCGCGTTGATGGAGAGTATAAGTCAAAGTGATCGTGTTTACTGGTAAAACATCAAAGGTAGAAGTCCAACGAGGGCTGTATCATTCATGCCCCATGAGTTAGGAGTATGTATCGAGCCCGAGTTGAGCGGTAGGAAACGGGTTTGCTCTTCGAAAGAACTTAGAAGCGAACATGGGGACAAACTATACCACTTAGGACAAAGACAAACTAAACTCGTTCTCTCGAAGAAGAAGCAGCAGCAGCAGCGGACGGATTAACGTTGTCAGTACGTATGGAAGGCCTCATTAAGACTAGGTTATTAGTAGGTATGAATCGCAGACGCACGCACTGTGCCATGGTAGCATATTACGCTTTTCATAGGATAATCCTATTTGTGAACACCTCGAAAGTTCCGTGAACCCCGAGATGATAAGCACTTAGCAAACGGAAATAATGTATAATTTGTCACAGTGATCACAATCAGTCACGAGACTGCAAGTTCTGAGCGCCAATTCATCTTTCCCTCGCCGCTGCTTACGTCGCCCCCTTGCTGTTCATACACGCGCCTCTAACACGCATCCGTTAATCTCTGCATTCATTAACCACGTCTTGACAGTGCCGGATCTCAAATGTCATCTGCAGAGGAATGGTCGTGTGTGTGTCGGATCTTAGATGCCGTCTCGAGGAACGAGGTGCCCCTGACTATTGGCTGCTGCTGCTACAGTTTTGGTACGATGCGTGTATTTCACCGCCCACTTTCTGTTCCTTGCTCATCGCTCCCCTGCCAATGCGTAGCAGCTGGTGCTCAGCCATGGCAGTAGCAGAACAAAGATGAGATAATAATTCCTTAATTTATGTCACGCCAACTAATTAGGGATTGGAATTGGATATGTTACGATTCACGAGGGGTTTCGTAACTTCTGAGGGTTTCACAAATAGAATTATCCGGTAGTATATATGCGCTATCCCTAATTCTTCATCGGACCGAAAGACTGCTGAACTAGGGATAGTGAGTGTGATCGAGAACTGTATGTAATTCGGGCTTCGTGTCGGTTGAGGACCGGGGAAGCTCCCGAGAAACCTTGTCCGCAGAATAAATCCGCAATAACAGACAACATATGTCCAAAAGAAGAAAATCTCTTCTATTATTTTTACCAATGTCGCGCAACCTAAACCTAAGGTGGCGATAGAACTTTTTTGCGCTATCACGCATGTAACAATTCAATACGTAACTTTACGATGGGAAACTGTCATGCGCCCCTTCGATAAGGGACCTCGGACTGCCGACCCAAATACGCTGTCAGATTCTCAGAAATCTGGCCTGGGTGGGCCTCAAATCACGGACCAAGATTGCCTTCTAGAGGCCTCAAATCCGCAAAGTTTGAACTTGGATTTGACAAAAAATACGCCTGGAATCCGCTATTTTGCGGACAAGGTTTCTCGGGGGCTTCTCAAGGTCCTGTCGGTGGCCTGTTGCCAGACTACCGTTGTCCCGCACCCAGTCGAATGCACGAGACCTATACATCAGTACTCAACGCTGTAGTGTATGTATCAGTAGCCCAATTTAGCTTCCCATGGCCATGGGTGAAACATGTGAGTAAGTCGACAGCACTTATTTATCCATAGTCATTGCGCATTTTTCATCAAGTTCCTCGGACCGAGTGAGGGAAGAAGGTATAATTAGCAAGCGTGTGTGCGTGTGAATATGGAGGATGCATGCCGTAGACGCGTCATTCTCAGTCAGCAAGGATAGATTATTGACCGTACCCGGCCGCGGCTGTCGTAATCATCAATCAACTCATAGTGCAGTGCTCGAACGAAACTTATCTCATGATGTTCTTCCTCATGGGTAAAAAAAAACACATACACCCATAATGTGGTAAGAGAAGAGAAGAGAAGGGGCGGCGAGACTCACTCCCGTTGCTTACAAATTATCCCGTCGATATCGATCCCTTTGATTCGAGTCATACTACGTTCAAAATTTGTATATATATCATGACTTATGCAGCAGGTGCTCGACACCTGCCTAGCCCAGGCTCGATCGATCATGATACACGTCTTCTCCTCGAAATATCATGGATATACACAAGTACATACGTGCCGTCATCGTCGAGTGGTCGATTACGAGTTCGTTCTTCAGCGGATTAATGATCAGTCGCCAATGCCAATGGGTGCCGCGAAGATCGCGGGTCGTCGTGACTCGTCATCGGAGAGCACATACAGCCCTGAATTCTGACTGCGTGCGTCCCTTGAATGGCTCCGGCGTAGATATAAATAGTAGGGTTGACCCTTGCTAGTAATTGATACCCGGTCGAGCGTCGGCGCACTGTACGCAATGCGCGAAAGAAAAAACCCCGAGAGGCTTCTATCAAAAAAATCAGACTGGAAGTGGAATTGGTGCATAGCAACGCGACCATCGCGCATAATGCCGAATGGGTGGACGGGGTCCAAATGATTGCAGGTTCAGGTTGAGCAGAACAAGCCCCGTACGTCGGAGAAAGAAGTTATGTCAATGTTATGTTTTTGTGATTTGTGGTTATGAGTTAAAGTTACTCTGCTCTGTCTGGGTGCCCGTGTCGTGAGGGGTGTCGTTGAGTTGATTGGGACTCGGGGATAAGAGATTTGTTCGAGGTTCGGCGTCATACCCCCGCTGGATTATTTTTTGGACAGTTTTTGGGTCGGCGGTCAGAGGAGAACGACACGAATGGCATATGTGTTGTGCAGCCGTAGGCATAAGTATGTTCCGAGGGCGTTTCCGTGGTACCGCATGAAGCATGCGGATTGATTAACGTCTCCAACGCGGCTGGACCGACTAGATATTGCTCTGCGCCTGATTAACTTTACCAGCGAGTACAGGTCTCAACCTCGGTGCGTCGACGACGCCCCACCCATGTATATGTGGATGTAGATTACATGTATACATACATATACGCCTTTCTATATACATACGATCCGCGATCCTGACGCCCACTCGTCTGGTATCGATCTTGTGCACGCGTTGACGCGCGACGAAGCGCGGGCACTCGCGATGGAGGCTTTGTATATATGTACTGTGGCGGCGAATTGATTTGGAATGGATGGGATCGACAAGGGATACGGAGATGCGAACGTATTTGTGTATTCCGCGTCCGGAACTTGTTGCGAGGATGCATGAAACGGAAGCGGGTGTGTGAATGAAGAGAAAGAAAGAAAGGCAGGCAGGCAGACCGAGACACGCTCGCTGGTCGAGACACTGATGCGTGATACTTCTCCCTCGTTTGTTGATCACGATACGAGATTAGGTATGTAGTGTAAGCTCTTTCATATACATATGCGATCACCGACGCGCGTGCGCGTGGCGTACCTCGACGCCCACAGCCTATCGGACGCCCGAACGTTTGGATGACACGAAAGGATTGTATACTATGGCGGACCCATTTAAGTACTCATTCGTTCATTCATTCGATACGCCGCTGCATGACAGGTTGACGGGATAACGTACCGTGTATCAGGGAAGAGCAGAGAACGAAGGGGGAGGCGGGGATGGTATTGAATCTAAACGTGGTATAGGGTGTGTATATGTACAGAAGGTCGCTGACTACTTCATTGAGTGGATTTCATTTCGTGGGGCATTGAATAGGAAAGGACTGAAGAGTGGCTTCGTTGCAGGATCTTCGCCGTTTATATGCGCTAGGCTCGCGGGACAGGGCCGAGACATTCATGGCTTGGCATCTCCGATCTGGAGCGTGGGAGTGGCAGGACCCCGGATGCCGAGATCTGAATATCTACAATTGCCGCTGCTGCTGGAGAAACTCTCCATGCCTCCTCTCAGCCAATCCGAGTCCGCGTCCTCGTCGTCTGTCTCGTCGCTGGGCAGTCTCAAGGCCCGCCGCATCCGGTTTGCGCCACTCCCTGACCCGCGTGCCCTCGATGACGACGACGACGACGACGACAATGACGACACCAACGACGACCACGACGACGACGACCACAGACCGCACCACGGCGTCCACAAGCCCTGCTCGCTGCCGCCGCCCGTCGCCCTGCCGCCGGCCCGGCCCCCCGCCGTCGCGCACGCCCCGCCCAAGCCCAGGCCCGGCAACCTCTTCCGCCCGTTCCCCTTCCGCCGCTCGCCTGCGTGCTCGACCAACTCGCTCACTCCCACGCCCTCCCACGACTCCTGTCCCACGCCCACCCGCTCCAAAGACCAGGTCGTCGCCTGCGGCACCATCAACCTCTTCCCGTCCAAGCCAGAGTCCAGTGCCTGGCGCTTCATCACCCGCTTCTCCTCGCCCCTCGCCCCGCCCCCGTCTCGTCCCTCCGTACCCACCCACCAGCCCCCCCGCAAGGGCACCCTCATGCTCAACGGCCGCATCTATGGCGCCCGCAAGCTCTCCCAGAACCCCTTTGCCAACGCCCGCGACGAGGACCCCGAGTTTGTCGAGTGGGGCCATGGCGGCATGGGCAGCGTCCGCGGTGCCCGCCATGCCGGCATCGTCGACGGTCCCGGCACTGGAGCCACCCGCACGCGCTGGGAGAGGCTCCAGAGCGGTTCCCCGACCGCAGATGCGGACGATTATGACGGGAGCGGCATGGGCTGGGTCAAGAAGCGCAAGGAAGCCAGGGAAAAGGCAGCGAGGGAGGCCAGGGAGAGCGCTGCCGCCGAAAAGGAGAACGCGAATCCAAATACCGACAGACCCGACCCCGCACCGCTCCAGCTCGAACATAACCTCACGACCGTTACTCTTCCCCTATCGCGCCACCACTCACACCGCCGTCCGCCGAGCAGGACCACATCCCCCGAGGCAGTGCCTGCACTCGCGTCCACGAGCACAGCCAGACGCCCCCGCTCGGCCACAGAGACCGAGAGCGAGTCCAACACAGAGACCGAGAGGGACGACGACGACGACGAAGAGGACGAGGCAATACAACGTAGGAGGAAGACGGCCCTTGGGGCGGGCGTGGAGAAGATCAGTCGCCACCAAGACTGAATGTTGATGGGGGCGAGGGTTGCCCGCTGCGGACAAACTGCGCATTTATAGCGGTTTGGGGCTCTTCACAAAGTTTCTCGGTTCCTTGGTTCTTGGCAAACGTTCGTTCTCCTTCTCCTGGCTCGCGGCTTGGCATTCGACAACAATGACAGATAAATGTACACTTTTCTTTTTTTTTTTTCTCGAAACTCGTAGCGCGCGCTTGGTCGAACATGCAATCCAACGCATTTCGGTTCGGTGGCTCTAGGATGTATTCATCACGAGTCAGTTTCTGTTCGTATCTGCTGTGGATATATGCTGAGTGTTGACTCTATCAGCTCACAAGTCCACAAAGTGTAACCCCCATCTAACGATATGCCATACGCTTTGAGCCCGCCAGCCCGGCAAAAAAGAACACAAAGAAAAACGTAGACTTTTGCGATCACGTCCTCGTCCTCCGCGTGTGTCACCCATCACCACATCCGCATATATCCCGAGCGCACCCCCTTCCCCCGTCGTGTTCCGCGTTTCATTTCAATTCTGGTCTCGGTATTATCATATTGACTTTGCATCGGTGCTCAAATCCACATACCTGTTGTGTTTCGCTTCTTTTGAGGTTTAGCTGTATGTATACCCACCAACCTACCTACCTACTCTTAATAAGTATTCCCTTCTGACCTCTCTTGTCTCTCGATTATCGATGACTCTTTTCGATCTCTTGTACTTTACATATATATCTGTCTGTCTGTCTGTTCCGTATCGTTTCGTCTAGTGTACATCTCTTTCTCTTTCTCTCTCTGTCCATTATCAATCACTCGATCAACTTGAGTATCAATCTCATCTCAATCTAATCCACCTTGTTCCTTGCCTTTCCTCTTATATATGAACAGACCCAGCAATTGACAATTGACAATGATTTTGCGTGCCTCGTATTTGATGAAATGAGGTTGATTGATGATTGTTTTCGCGCTTTTTCTTCTTGTGTGTCCAGCGCTTATAACTAGCCATGCCCCCCCCCGCCCCGCATCCGGGTGGAGTTCGGAGTTCGGGATGTGGTTCTATGTAGAAGCGCTTAGCATGATTGTTTTTGCCCCCACCCCCCGCATCCGGTCGGAGTTCGGAATTCGGTTTGGAAGTCCGAGAACTGGTTTTTTTTCTGGGGCCCACCATGCATGCGGAGTTCGGATTGTAAGTCGTCAGTCGAAGCGCTTAAATTACTTTTTCTGCCCCACCGCCCCCGTTTCTGGAGTTCGAAGTTCGGAGTTCGGAGTTCGGAGTTCGGGGTATGGGTATGTGTTCATTTGAGAGAGGGGGGGGGGGGGTTGCCATGCGGTTTTATTGTTTTTTTTTTTTTTTTTTTTTTTTTTTTTGGTGGTGGTTTTTTTTTTTTTATTTTTGGTTTTG
>JAGGAV010016081.1:0-10900 GCA_017657295.1 Termitomyces sp. DKA64
CAAAAAGCTCAATTGCCAACAGGCCCAGTAGTCCCTCTATTTAGCCAACTTCAACTTCTCACTGCACTGCAAGCTAGGCCAGAGCATGGGGAAGCCAGATGCCCTGTCCTAGAGAGCAGACCATGGCACTGGGGAGATGACAATAGTAACATCATGCTCCTCTGGCCCAAGTTGTTTGCAATCCTGAGCCATGGAAGGCCTAGCTGTTGAGGGGGCAGAGGTGGAGATCCTTTGGGATATCCAGTGGGGCAATCAGGACAGTCTGCTGGAGGAACTGGTTGCTTAAGCAGCCCTGGCACTCAAGTCCAGTCACACCAACAGTGTCAAATCAGTCCATGCAGATGAATGGGCCCTCCATGACAGACTCCTGACCTTCTGGGATCATATCTACATGCCCAACAACCTGGAGCTCTGCCAGAGGATTGTAGAGCAACACCACAATTCCCAGATTGCAGGACATCCTAGCTGGTGGAAAATGCTAGAGCTGGTGTCCTGGAACTACTGGTGGCCCCAGATGTCCCAGTATATTGAGTCCTACACTAGTACATGCAATCTCTGTCTCTGGACCAAGCCTCAACATTGCCTCCCCTCTGGACAACTCCATTCCTGGCCTATCCCTGTAGAGCAATAGAGCATTGCCCCAGTAGACTTCATTGTAGAGCTCCTCAATGCCCATGGTTACAATGCCATCATGGTAATGGTGCAAATAAGCACATTTCATCCCTACCCACACCACCTGCTCTGCCATGGGCACCACTAACCTATACTGGAAGAACATCTGGAAGCTGCACAGCCTCTCTGATGCCTACATATCTGACTGGGGTCCACAATTCCTGGTGGACTTCACAGTCCAATGGCCAGACTGAACAAGTGAGCCAGGAGCTCAAACAATACCTCCACCTCTTTTGCAACAAGCACCAGGACAACTGGGACAAATTCCTTCCCAATGCCAAGTTTCAGTACAACAACCACATTCACATGGCCACCCAAGTTTTGCCCTTCTTCTTGGATATCAGATGTCACCCATGTATGGGCTTTGAACCCCAGGCCTGACCTTCAGAGAACAAAGCTGTGAACAAGTTTGTGAACCAGATGAAGATCACACAGGAGGAAGTCTGCACAGCACTTGCAAAGGCCAAGGATGACATGGCACAATATTACAACTGCAGAAGGACTCCAGCACTCAGGTACAAGCCTGGAGATTGAATTTACCTGGACACCTCCAATATTATGACTACCTGGCCATTGAAAAAGCTCTTGCACTGGCAATTGGGACCCTTTGCAGTAGAACAGCAGGTAGGGCCCCCAGCCTATTGACTCTGGCTCCCTGCAGGAATGTGCCAGCTCCATCTGGTCTTTAACATGGTCAAACTGACTTTGGCTCCAGCAGACCCTATTCCAGGGCAATGCCCAGCACCCCTGCCACCTCCAGTGGTGGTCAATGACAGCAAGAGTACAAGGTGGAGGAGATCCTGGATAACCATTTGTTCTGGTGGGAACTATAATACAAGGTGAGGTGGAAGGGTTACAGAATTGAAAACATCTCCCGGAAACCCTGGGAGAACATGCACATGCCTGGACTGGTCAGGGAGTTCCACCAACAACACCTGGATGTGCCTTGGGCCATTTGAGGAATCTATCCCCTCTTGCTAGTGGACCAGGCAATCTGGAATTCTTTCTACCCTGCACATCAAGATGCTACATGCTAGAGCAGAGGTGATGTCAGGGGACTACCCTTTCTGACCTCCCTTTCTAACCTCTGCCCCTGACCAACACCAACTCTCCTCAACTGGTACCTTGCTGAGGGCTGTCCAGATGATGAGCAGATTGCCTCCTGGTATAAAGTGGCCCAGGATCAGTGACACCTCATGGAGATTTGACAGGAGCTACACTGCACACACCCAACTCACTGCCCAGCTCTCCAATCCCCTGGGGCTCATTCAATGTCTCCTGGGCATTCTACAGGTCCCCAGAGATCTTTGGAGACCCCCAGAACATTCTGTAGTCCCTTGTTGAGTACTTTGGCCAACTCTGGTCACTTACACAGTTGTTCCCATGCCTCTGGCACTGACTGATGCACCACACCAAGCAGCAGGGATCCTTAGACTTGTTCTCTTCAGATTCCTCTCTGCTAGGTGATTAATTTAACATTTGTATCATTGATTACAGTTCTAATATACTTTGGATTCCTCTCTGCTAGCTGCATGACTTAGCTGTTGCTCCCAGAGGTCACCCTTACAACCACTTGCTCTGCCATGGGGGCTGCTAACCTGTACTGGAAGAATGCCTGAAAGCTCCATGGCCTCTCCAATGCCTACATGTCCAACCAGGGTCCACAGTTCATGGTGGACTTTACCTGGGAGCTCTACCAACTACTTAATGTGAAGCTTCACACCTCCACCCCCTACCACCTGCAGTCCAACAGCCAGACTGAACATGTGAACCAGGCACTTGAGCAATATCTCCACCTTTTCTGCAATGAGTGCCATGACAACTAGGACAAACTCCTCCTTGACACTAAGTTCCAGTACAACAACTATGTTCACATTGCCACTCAAGTTTCACCCTTTCTTCCTGGACACCAGATGTCACCTACACATGGGCTTCAAACCCTGGGCCCAACCTTTGGAGAATGAAGCTGTGAACAAGTTTGTGGATCAGATGAAGATCACACAGGAGGAAGCCCAGGCAGCTCTGGCAAAGGCAAAGGATGACATGGCACAATATTATGACTACAGAAGGACTCTGGTGCCCAAATACCAGCCTGGAGATTGAGTTTACCTGGATGCCTCTGATATTATGACCACTCAACCAGAAAAAAAGCTCTCATACTGACTACTGGGACCCTTCACAGTAGAATGGCAGATAGGACCCCTAGCTTATTGACTCCAGCTCCCCACCAGAATGTGCCAGCTTCATCCAGTATTTGTCAGGTTTTGCTGACCACAGGGGCTCAGCTGCACTGGGAGAGTCTTTACTAGGTGGACACAACATCTACACTTACTATCCTGTGCTCTGGTGAGCTCTGGAAGAGTGAAACTGAGTAGACAAAGTGGGGAAAAGTGGTACAGAAAAGTCTGGGGTGCTCTGGTAGGCTAGACAGAGGAGCAGGAATGATAGACAAGTGAAGAGCAAGTACATTGTGGAGCTCTAGAACTGAAATATTAAGAACAAAGATGAACTTTGGGTGGAACTCTGAGTAGAGGGTGTGGGGAGGTTTTGGAGATCACAGAGTTGAAAGGAAGAGTTGGGGCAATAGGAAGAGAGGCTGGGAAAGTCAAGACAAGATGGGAACTTAGAGAAAACAAAGCAAGATGAGACTTAGAAGATAGAGACAAGAGATGGAGACAAGACAAGAAAGGAAACTGATGAGATTGGAATTGATAAGATTGAAACTGATGCAATGGAACAATGAGATGGAAACACAAGAAATGTAACAGTAATTCAGGTAATATCAAGGCTGCTGTAACAGATACTGTTCTACAGCTTATATACTGGCTACTGGACCTCTTCTGGGGATTGCAGGTGTGACAGTGGGACTCAACAGAGACACACAGGGTCACTGGGTGTTGGTTCTGATCAGTTGGCAGGCTGCAGCAGTATTCTGATGGGAATTGATGAGAATGCAGGCTACAGATGATGGGAACTGATGGAAATGCAGGTCATGCCATAGTTGTCAGAAAGTTCTGGAGTGATTGGGCAGATCAGAAGAGTGAGTCATCAATGTGGGCTGGGGTCAGGAGAGATGTCAGGGGTGCCTAGGAGCTTGGAAAGGGTTAGGGGTTTAATAGGGTCTGCCAGTAATGTGGTCAGAGTCCATTGGAGTCATCAGGGTTTGTTGGGAAATGTTGGAGATTGCCAGGGTGGGTGCTGACAGTGGGCAAGGGTTGGGGAAGTTTGAGGAGGCATCGGTGGTTGCTCTGGAGATGTGAGGAGGGACTCCAGAGGTCCCAGAGTGGGTTGTGACAATATTCAATGTGGTCAAACTAACACCAGCCCCAGCAGACCCTATTCCAGGGCAATGCCTGGCACCCCTACCACCCCCAGTGGTGGTCAATGACAATGAGTACAAGGTGCAGGAGACCTTGGATAATCACCTATTTTGGTGGCAGCTATGATACAAGGTGAAGTGGAAGGGCTACAGAATTGAGGATATCTCCTGAAAACCCCAGGAGAACATGCATGTGCCTGGACTCATCAGGGAGTTCCATTGGAGGCACCCAGATCACCCTGAGCCATCTGAGGGATCTATCCCATCTCACCAGCTGACCAGGCAATCCAGAACTTCTTCTACCCTGCACATTGAGATGCTGCACACTAGAGGGGGGGCAATGTCAAGGGACTGCCATTTCCAACCTCCATGCCTAACCTATGCCAACTCTCCTGGACCCACTCCCCTTCCCTGAGGCTTGTTCAACACCTCCAGGGCACTCTCCAGATCCCTGGAGATCCCTGGGGGTCATTCTCCTTTTTCAGAAACCCCTGGAACTTGCCATAATCCCTTGTTCAATCCTTTCCTGAGGTTAGGGTTAGGTCTAGAGAACTTGCCTAGTGGATCTGAGCCCCTAAGGTAAGTGGAACCTAACACCTGCCCAGCACATTACCATCAACACTTGACAATAAGATAATTCCTTTGGTTTCCAAAATTTGTAGGCCAACATATGGCCTGTCATCTGCCTGTCCACTGTCATCACACTTTGGTTACTATTGCATGGCCTTGTAGTCACTAATGGCTTCTTCATTTCAAGACCTTCCCTTTTTCTTTTGATTAAAGCTGTCAACTTTTGACCTTACAATGTTGACCCTAGCTACTATGCCACATACCACTCTTTTTGCTTATATTATAGCAGTCACTATCCGCTTGACCAGCTGCTCATTGCTAACTTGTCTTATTTCACCATTTGTCTTTTTTGGATATATTACTTACTATTGGTATGAATACTTATCATTTTGTACTCACCCAGCATCAAGTAATTAAGCTCTATTACCCCATCTCAGCTCACTGCTATGCTAAGAAGCTCTTTTCTCTGAATTTACCCCCTTTTTTCTGCTTAGCAACTTTGTTTAGACAAGTATCACTTATGGGTAAGCTGGAAAGAATTGGGAGTGCAGTAAATCATCAGAGGGGTCATCTTTTCTACTCTAGGTCAGATTCAGGTTCAGTAACTGATGAGACTGGAGAAGTAGTGTAAATCTGATTTGATTTGTTTTTTGAACAGGCAGATTTTGTAGGAGTGCAACAAGTTGATCCAGTACTTCTGGGTCAGATTTGGGTTTGGTGACTGATGAGGCTGGAGAAGTAGTGCAATGTAGATCTGATTTGGTTTTCAAGGAATTAGATTTTGTGGGAGTGCAAAGAGTGAATTCAGTGACATCAAGTGTAGTAGAATGTGAGGAGACAGCAGTGCAGGCAGACAAAAGAGGTAAAAGGGGTCTAAGTAGTGCATGGATAATTTCCTGGTGATCATCAGATGTATGTTCACCTGCCAGAGTATCAGTAAAATTACAGCAGTTCAAAAGAAAGAAGACTCACCCATTCCATTTAATTTTCTCTTGATACCCCATAACTCAGCCTTGAGTAACAAAAAAGACTCTCAAGATCATTTGCTGATCTGATGATCTGGTCCTCAATTATCCTATTATGAGAAAGATCTGGTATTGTGTTATGATGTTGTAAAGAGGATACAAAGACATTAGATGCTGCAGTTGTGGCAGGTAAGTATATTGGCATTAAGCATGATTGCATTTTGCTTACAAGCTATGCATCATAATTGTTTGACCTTAAGGTGTCAATCTAGTGTCATGGCACATTTATCTGATCTTATATTTGTAAATATACTTGGGTCTTCCTTGGTGAGAGATAGAACAAGATCACATCCTGGAAGAGATTTATAATATTCAACCAACAGTGCTTTTATGCTTATATTCACTTATTATGTTGATATATCATGGTACCAAGTTGATATTCTCTTGATGTCAGTTGATCATGGTATCAAGCTTGGACTCAACTGTTGGGGAGGGGGTGGGATCATATTATATGTGCATAACAATTATTTTTGAATTCTTACTTGCTAACATTGTGGCACATGATCAAAAGGGTGAGTCATGCTGACATCAGGCTACTTAGTTGTACTAAGGTGTGATATTCCTTGTTTATATTGACAAGAGGTCCAAGGCCATACAAGGCCAAGGAAACTGCTGATTTGTCCAAATATCTCCAGAATGTTTCATCAGAGCTTTTCTCCTCTGGTCATTTGCTAGGAGCTATCACAATGATACATGCTTCTAGGAATGCAAATGAGAATTTAACACATCTTACATATACACTTATCCTCTTTCTGAGTCTTCTTGAGTTTGGACAAGATTGTTTACTTGGTATTAGCCACAGCCTATTTTCCTAGGTTCTTTAGATGACCCAAGGCCCATCTGGCAATCTTTTCTGAAATACAGGATGCATTATACATGCCTGGTTGCATATATGATGCAGGAAAAGACTGAATTTTCGATAGCACTCTCAAAAAGGTGTAAATTGAAAATCAATCCATGCAGGGACATAGACAACTACTGATGCAAAATGTAAGTTCGATGTTGTCAATTGATCAGATCAACTGATAAAACTTTGTTTTCACGGAAGTTTGGAGGCTTAGTTACATCCAAGCTAACGTAAAATGTAATGATAGTATATAGATTTAAATGATTTATTCTTTAGTTTGAGACGGTCTCACATTATTGAAAGGGTTCATTTGTATTATTGACTAAAACCCAAAACAACTAGGAACTCGTAAGCCTAATCCGCTCCCTGGGGTATCTCCGAGCCATGGTACGTAGTTTGCTTCCTCTTCCCTCCTTAAGATCCCTCGCTTTTATAGCTCGTTGTTTGCGCACGGACCACGACATATCCGCGTGTTTTAGCGGTTGGTCGGGTACGCTATAGGCCAGTCTACCATGGGGCCGGTCTTGGCACTATTCATGTCTGTTTTGGCCCTTTTTCCCTTGCTTTTCCTCCCTATAGCCTCTCTTCTCATGTTGTTCTTTGCTGATACGAGTCGCGTGTCTTCTAGGTTGGTTTGTCGTAGGGAACGTCGCATTTTTGAAGGGTTCGGGGAAGGTTACAAGAATGTCTAAGACACTCGGGGTAGGCGGGTAGCCGGACCTGCCGAACACAGCCACCCGTCGGCAATCGGTGCGTGATCTCATCTTCATTCTACGCTTTCCTGGTCATCGGCAGCTCTTTTTTTGGTTGCTTTTTCGTTGGTTTCTCTGGGCTCATTGGTGTTGTATTCGGTATGTGTTTGGTGCCTACAGTTTTTTGCATTTGTGACTTACAGTTTTCAGCCAGTTTTCGAGTATATTCCAAACACTCCAACTATATAATCTTTTTGCCTGTCTAAAGGTACGAGACGTGAGGATCACTACTATATCGAGAGGATTGCGCGAACATAATTCCTGATTTATGTCTCTGTACGGCGCGTTTTTCAAAGGCCCCATCTTACGTCAACACACAGAACACTTACATGAACAGAAGGAAAATTAGTGCTAATAAACATGTTTATAAATGAAGTCACATTGTTGAGGATTGAAAGCTTTAGGGGAAAATTGTCGAGCGAAAGAAAAGCATCAATAGATGTGAATATCAATTAAGTCATATTTGAGTACAAGGAGCTCGATAGCAAGCCTAGATCTCGGAACTCGGCGTCCTTTATATTATACCCAAAAAATCTCTGATCTGGATGCGCCGTCGAGCTAATGTTGGTTTCCCTTCAAGTGGTGGGAGCTCTAGGACTTGTGCTGTAGTGATACAGTCTGACTCTGGTGTAATCCGGTGAAGGTCGGAAACAATGAGGGCTCTACGGAGGATAGAATGATGCGGAGATTCGTACCGAGAAGATTGAAGATGTCTCTCTTGAGGATTGGCATACCTTCAACTACCTCCACGCCCGCAGGGTACCGCAGAGGAGAGTTGAAGGATATCCGAGCATTGCTAAGCTGGACGGGTATACATTCTAGGCTGGCACATAAAGTCGAAATCGAAATCAGGGAAAACTAATGGTGGCGTGGCACTAGTATCCTCACCATTTCTCAGCAGCACTTATACGTGTCTCGAGACCTGCGAGTTCATGTTTGATATAGTCTTGGATGTCAGCTATTGCCGTTGCTATTGCTGCGTGAGTACTTGCTACGATGGTGTTCTCAGCCCTTGTGATGAGGGCCTGAGTGAGAAGAATCAATCATTTATCCGAATCGGAGCTTTCAAATCAAGTATGAGCCAGCCATGATTGAAGCGCTTACCTGGATGGCATCGAGGTCCAACGGCGGTTGTTCGTTGGGCGTGGGCACTGTAAGTTGACCTGTACTCAAATAGCCTGAGCTTTGATCAACTTGAACAGTTTCATTGGGACTTCGACGAGGTGCTTGAAACATAGTGCAAATTGAAAGATGTTTTAGTGGTATGCCAGCGAATGAACAATTTATAGTACATACGTCCGGCGGGCGCGGAACCTTAAGAGATTGAAATAAATTCTAATCAATAGCAATGCAGTAGCAGGGATATTCATGTACAAAGGATCACTCGGGGGTGACGCCGAATAACAGCCGCATCTGTCAAGAAAGCCTTCCAAGTCTATCGTTAGAGGCCAAAACAGAATAGTAGAGTATGTGCAGCGGTTTTTCATTGGAACTCGGCTGCTATCAGTTGGTTTCCAAGGTGCACCGAGCACCTTATGTACTTCATCTAGCGGCTTCACAGCTGTACAAATCTTTCCCAGCCACATAGGCAGTCCAAAGATACATTCTGCATGTCATCGAAAATTTGTTATTGTGATGAGGGCATGAGTAAGAAGAAGCAATCACTTATCCGAATCGGAAGCGCTTACCTGGATGGCATCGAGGTTCAACGGCGGTTGTTCATTGGGCGTGGGCACTGTAAGTTGACCTGTACTCAAATAGCCTGAGCTTAGATTCAATTAAAAAGTATCATTGGGACCTCGCTTTAAACATAGTGCAAATTGTATTATGTGTTGGTGGTATGCCAGCGAATAAACAATTTATAGTACATACGTCCGGCGGGCGTGGAACCTTAACAGATTAGCATAGATTCCAATCAATAGCAATGCAGTAGCAGGGATTTTCATGTACACGAAATCACTCAGGGTTGACGCCAAATACGAACAAGCCGCATCTGCCAAGAAAGCCTCCAAAGTCTATCATCAGAAGCTAGAATAGGAATAGTGTTGTGCCCGGACTGGCCTAAAGCCATCCAAGCCGGGCCAGGCCCGAGGAGACGGCTTGGTAACGACTTTGGCCCGGCTCGCCATGGCGCAAAGCCTAAGGGCTCGTTTGGCAAGCCAGCCTTGGTAAAGACCTATGTCAGGGTTACTAGCCCTTGTTGAGGGACAACAACTTCCACTCCGTCGAGCTTTGCCTTTTTAGGAATACCTCAAGTTTTTTGGTGGCTGTGCCATGAACCGCAGAGTATGACGATCAGTATTTGCTATTCTTTATGGACAATTCTTAAATATTTTTCAATACTTATCTAGGATATACAGACACGCCACCCTTAGTAGACCACATCACACGGAGTCACTGAGGGTGAGCATAATCTCCATCTCACTTATACAATTACTTACATGTTCTGTAGACTAAATCCTGTTTTATCCACAGGTAATATATTTAGTCAACCACATCACACGGAGTCACTGAGGACTAAAATCTTGTTTTAACTACAGGTTATAAGCCCTGTTTTTGCACTCCCACTACACTACGTCGAGCCACTGCTCTGTACATCGACTCACACATACATACATTAAAACATCATGCCCTACATCCATACAGACATTTTAAAAATGGCATCCACTCACTCAGAAAACCCACCAAATTTTCTGGAAGTAGTCCACTTCAATGGAACAAATTATACAAAATTCAAAAATTGCGTCTGCACGAGGAGCCCGCAGACACCTGGACAGAACAATACAAAAGCCAAAGGATGTGTTAAGTGACATTCAAAGAGACAAAAGCAAAACTACCGAGTAGTCCTTGAGAACCCCTTCCATAGAGGAATGGGAGGAAAGGGATGCATGAGCATTGGGTCTCATCATCTACAATATGAAAAACCCAATTGGCTTGGGGATCAAGATGGATGGTACGGCAGTAGAAACATGGGCTGCGCTCAAGGAGAACTATGGCAAATTGTTGAAGATAGCGGCAACAACTGTGGAACGATGCCTATGCACCACAGAATTTACAGATGGCATGGACTTTGCCAAACACCTTGAGGATCTAAGGGAAAAGTGGGAGTCAGCCACCAAAAAAGGTGCAAATATCAGTGATGCAGCTTTCCAAAACATCCCGATTGCTTCCTTACCCAAGTCATGGAACACCATAGCTGCAGGAGTGTATGCAATGAAATCAAACAAGGATGTAATTGCAGCACTCACAGTACATTGGAACTGCCTAGTGCTCCAAAAACAGAAGGCTGGAGTGTCAACAACAGCCCTCAAGGTGCAGACAGACAAAACCAAACTGAGACTGGTCTGTGTTAACCCAAACTGCTGAAGGATGTGACATGCATTGAAAACTGCTACTGGAAAGGGGGAGTAAAGAAGGGTCAGTTCCTGCTGAAGTTCCAAAACCAAGTAAAAAAAAATGAGATACCTACCACCACCACACCAACCCAACACCCCTCACACTCAGCTGCAAGTTACCTATGCAGTGTCTGCTATCCTCCATGATGACTCTGATTGCCAAGACAGATTTGACATGGTCAAATGGATAGGAGTGAACATTACAAAAGTCCAAGAAGTACACACCTATGCCAACTTGAGAGTGTTGAGCAATGACTCTGCCACCCGCTAGTCTCGTAATTATTATTATTTCTTTTTGGTTTATTTCTTGTTTTACACCA
>JAGGAV010016082.1:0-10881 GCA_017657295.1 Termitomyces sp. DKA64
CTGCCCAGTAAGCCTGGGACATATCCCCCCTCACCCCCCAACCTTTATAACACTGTCCTACTCCTGGTGCCTGTTCTGGCAACTCCCAAGGCTTCTCCAGAAAACCCCAATGCTTCTCTAGCAGCCTCCACAATTTCACCAACATCCCTTCAGTGGTCTGGATAAGCCCACCCTCCCCTGGTGTGCATCACAGTTATATATCAAGACAATGCTGCCACCTGACTGACCAGTCTCAGGACACTCCAAACAACTGTACCCAAGGCCCACCCACATGATCTGACCTCAGACCTGCAGTCCCAGAGGAGTTCCTCCTGCAGGTACTTAAGCTATAGTGTAGTAATAGTTAGGTAGTCTTGATATTACCTACATTCTCATGTTGGTTACATCTCTTGTGTATCCATCTTCCTGTTTTGTATTGTCTCACTAAATCTTATCATCTCCCAATTGCATCTGTTTCCATCTTATCAGTCTTGATCTTATCAGTTTTCATTTTCAGTCTCTTGTCTGTTTTCTAAGTCCCATCTCATCTCACCTCATCTCAACTTCCCTGGGTTAAGCCTACAGCCCCTCCTGTTCCCCATTAAAGCCCCTTTCAACCAGAACCCTTTAAAAACTCCCCATACTCATAATCTGAACCTGCTGACCTTGTGTTATCACTCTGGAGCTCCATACTGTGCTTGTCCCCCAATTGCCCATCACTCTGCTCCTCTGTATAATCTACCAGAGCACCTCAGACCTCCCTGGACCACCACTATCTCCTTTACCCACCTTGTTGCACTCTTCCAGAACTCACCAGAGCTAGAAATTCCCCCATCCAAGGCCCACCCTCCCTTAGGCAGTAAAGAGTCAAAGCCTATGTCCAACAACACAATGAGGTCCTCTGCTTGCTCTACTTAGCTCCTGCCAAATTCACCAAAAGTGCAAGAGCCCTCCTTGTCAGTCTGGGACACCAAAACATCTCTAAAACACTGGAGACCTGGGCAGATTGCCTCCTGGACTTTTATGAGTGCTACCAACAAGGCACTCTCTCCAAGAACATCAGGAGCACCCTTGGGATTGATGCTGGCCTCTAAGAAGAACTCTGTGCACTGGTTGATGAAATACACACCAGCCTGAACCTCTGCCACTTCAAAGACTCCTTGGACCCTGCCTACTCCTTCCATGTGCAATAAGAAGAACCCACTAGAGCTCCAACCAAAGCCCTGGCCCCCATTCCTTAACAACAGGAAGAGCTCAATGCTATGTCCAGTATTCTGAGGTCCCTCAACCCTGCTGGAGGATTATTCAATCAGCCTGCTGCTCATACCCTGGCCCTCTCTATTTGCCTCTGGGCCAACTCTGTCCCCAGCACCTTCCACACCTGGGACCAGCCCACTGAATCCAAGCACCCTGCCCAGAAACTTCCCCACTCCCTCCTCTCAATAGTAACCTTGCTTCCACCTACACATTCTCTTACATTGACAAGCCAGAGAACTCCAGCAGGGAACTCACCCCTCAAGAAAGAGCTCCCAAACTCCCCAGGGACCGACCACCTCATGTCAACCTCTGCCCCTCCCAGGAATACACCCTGCCCCTCTGTAACAACCCCCCACCCCCTCTCCAACAGCCTCTTAGCCCCAGAGCCCCCAGGGCAGTCCCTCCCCTTGTGCCACCCTGATCCCTGCCCATTCCCTTGCCTAACTGCTATGCTAATGCCAACAATCTTGAACCACCAACCTTCAAAGGACCCCCTCCTCCTTGCTGGGCCCCAGGACCTCCCCCAGGCAATGCTGGCCCAAACCCTGGTGGCAGGCCTCCCAATGGCAGACCTCCTAGTAGATGGGGCCCAGCCATGGACAACTTCCCCCCTCAGTATGGAGGCAGGAACAACTATTATTACTACTACAATGCCAGACCCCTGGCCTAAACCCAAAATGCCCAGAACAACACATGTGATGCACTGGCCTGGAAAGGAAAGCTCAACATTCAGAAACTGAAACCCTTCAATGGCTGAAACCCTTGGAAATGGCAGACATTCTTAACACAATGTCTTACAATGTTCCAAGCTAAGCCAATCACTTTCCAGCTTGAGAGCTCATGAGTGGCCTTTGCCACCTCCTACTTACAGGGCATTGCCTTCAACCACTACACAGCATTGCTCTGGTTTGACTCCAACAATCCAGTACTCTCCAATTGGCCCACCTTCATACAGGAATTCTCCAGTAAGTTTGGAGTATTTGACACTGTAGTAGAGGCAGAAGAAAACCTCTACAACCTCCAGATGTGCAACAACAAACAATTCACAACCTTCATCATCCAATTTGAACAGGAGGCCTATGAGACCAGTTGGAACTACAATGCACTCTGATTTTCCCTTTGCCATGCCCTCCCACAATGAATTAAGGACATCCTCCACCTTGCACCCAAACAAGTAACATATGATAGATACAAGGCACTTGTCACCCAGATTGATCAGCACTATTGGGAAGACCACAGCAAAAACTAGGGCCCACAAAACAACTGGAACCTGTCTGGCAACCTGGGTTGGCAACCTGGAGCAACCAACAACCCCCAAACCATTGCCCCCACAATGCCCACTAACCCTGTACCCCAGTTCTCCCCTGGACAAGGCCTGGCTAACACCACTCAAACCCCCAGACCTTGACCTCCTGCCCAACTTAACACTGCCAATCTCTGCAATGCCCCAGACCCTCTAGACTCCAGACCTGATGATTCCCTGGACCCCACAAACAATCAGGAGGCCCTATGTGCCAATCAGATCAGAGACCAGCCCTGGATCAACATTCCAATGGAGACACAGACACATCAACAGAAGGAAAGGGCATGTATTCTGTGTGGTGAGCAGGGTCATTTCATCAATGATTGCCCTAAACACCAGGTGATGGAACATGCCATCTGGACCATTGATGGAGAAGACTGTAACTATCAGTTCACAGAAAATGACCCAGCAGTTTAGGTCTCAAAGATGCATTAAATTGCAGATCAGACTCCAATGTCTTCTCTGCCCCAGCTACTTTTCTCCATGCAATGGTAATTGCTCTGGACACCCTCCTGACACATCTTCCCTTGCACTCTGCCCACAACCTCCTTCTCCATACCACCCTCCCCTTCTCCCCTGACCCCATACCCACCCTGATTGACAGTGGCACAACAGACAACTTCATCAACAAATCCCTAGTAGCCCTTGCTCCACAACCTCCCCAGCAACTCCCCCTTCTGATCCCCCTAAAACTCTTCAATGGCAATCCAACCTCTGCTGGTGACATCACTCACTATGTGGAGATGAGGATTACTTTTGCCAATGGGCAACAGCAAGACCTCTGGCTACTAATCACAAAGTTGCATGCCTCTGCCCCCCTCATCCTCAGGTTTTCCTGGCTCTGAGCAACTAACCCTTGTATCAACTGGCCAAGTCTCACTCTCCACCTCAATTGGGGCAACTCACCTGACCAGGGATCCATTCCCTTCAACATCCCCCCCACCCACAATGTCTTGGGAGTCACCCCAGACATCCCCTGAACTCCTCTGCAGCTCTGCTCACAATCCACACAATCATTCATCCATTAGTGTCCACCTTGGTGACTCTCCTGTCATCCTCCCTGCACTCATCAACAGTAGAGCCTCTGGAACCTTCATCAGTGACCAGCTTGACCTCCTCCACAAGCCCCTCAACATGCCTTTGGAGCTACAGCTATTTGACAGAAGATCTGCCACCTCTGGAATTACCAAATTCCACTCTAGCTTCCTCACTCTTGACAATGGCCCGCAATTCCCAACCCACCTCCTTGTCACCCAATTCCCAGAGGCAACCCTGATTATGCTCAGACTCCCCTGGCTGCACAACATCAATCCCAACATCAACTGACAGGACCTCACCATGTGGTTTTCTGATTCTAAAGCCTGCCTGGCAGCCACCATCACTCTCTGTCCCTACTCCCCCCACAACCCTGATGACTCCAATTGGGCCCCCAGCAGCACTGGAGCCACCAGAACCCCCAGTTTGCCTAAGGACAACCCTGGAGAGGAGGAAGAAGTGCCCCTGCCCCAAACTCCTGCAGGCACACTCCAACAGCTCCCCCCCAACATCCCCTGCAACCAGTACAAGGGCCCAAATTACCCCACTCAAACCCTGACAATCCTGGCCCCCACCACTGCACCCCCAATGCCTGACACCATCAACCCAGAAGCCCTTGACATCAAGATCATTGGTGCTGTCCCCTTTGCATGGATCTTGCAGGATGGCACCTCTGCCTTCCAACTCCAGATCACCCCAATGCTTTTGGAAGAACACATCCATGCCAGCACCACCTCACCTGAGACTCTGATGACAGAGGAACAGATATTACACACAGTAGTTCCTCTGGAGTACCATGAATTCACTGACATGTTCTCCAAAAGAAGCATGAAGGAACTTCCCCCACACTGATCCTATGACCACACAATCAATCTTGAAGACAGCACCTCCCCCCCTTTTGGCAAGATCTACAACATGTCAGAAGTCAAACTCCAGGCTCTCAAAGACTACCTTGACAACATGCTTGGAAAGGGTTTCATCTAACCCTCAATCTCTGCTGCCAGAGCCCCTGTCCTTTTTGCCAAGAAGAAGGATGGCTCCCTCTGTCTTTGTGTGGATTACTGGGGACTTAACAAAGTCACCAAAAAGAATTGGTATCCTCTTCCCCTGATTGGAGACCTTGTTGACTGCCTCTGCAGTGCCAAGGTCTACACCAAGATAGACTTCTGGTCCAGCTACAACAATGTCCAGATCACTCTGGGACATGAATGGAAGACTGCCTTTCATACCCACTATGGCCTCTTTGAGTATTTTGTGATGCCCTTTGGTATGACAAACTCCCTCACTACCTTTCAATATTTCATGAATGATATCTTTCATGACATGAACAACATCTTTGTTTGTGTGTACTTGGACAACATCCTCATCTACTCAAACTCCCTGGAAGAACACCAGGGCCATGTCTGACGCATTCTAGAATAACTCTAGGAGTACCACCTGCATGCCAAATCTGAGAAGTGCTCCTTTCACACCACCAAGGTTGAATATCTAGGGGTTATCATTACTCTGGATGGTGTACAAATGGACCTGGCAAAGGTAGAAGCCATCCTCAACTGGCCCCCACCCTGGAACATTAAGGAGATACAGTCCTTTTTGGGTTTTGGTAATTCCTACTGCTAGTTCATTGACAACTACTCTGGCATCACAAAACCCCTCAATCAGCTCACCCAGAAGGACACCCCCTGGGACTGGGACAGTAAGTGCCAAAGTGTGTTCACTCTCCTGAAGAAGGCCTTCACCTCTGCCCCAATCCTCTGTCACTTTGACCCCACTCTCCCCATTGTACTCAAATGCAATGCCTCCAATTATGCCATCACCAGGATTCTCTTGCAGATGGGCTCCAATAGAAAGGACCTCCATCCCATCACCTTCTACACCTATTTGATGATCTCTGTGGAGCTCAATTATAACATCCATGACAAGGAGCTCCTTGCAATTGTTGAAGCCTTCTGGCAGTGGAGGGCCTACCTTGAGGGAACCCTGCACTGCATACAAGTCTAGTCAGACCACAACAACCTATAATACTTCATGACCACCAAGCAACTCAGTTGACAACAAGCCTGCTGGTTGAAAACATTGTCCAAGTATGACTTCATCATCCACTTTTGCCTGGGATGACTTGGAGCAAAACCCAATGCCCTCACCCAAAGGCTAGATGTCTACTTGAAGAAGTTGTTCAAGGCCAAATGGAATGCCTTCAACCATTGCATGGTAATCTCTCCCAAAGATCTTCATGCCATGCTGACTATGAATGAAGAAGGAATTCTCCATCAAATCCAAAATTCTCCCCTGGATGTCTACTTCACCCAACATGACCTCTGGAATAGCCCTGCTGATGCCCCACCCCCCAACCCCACCTTTACACTGTTTCCAGACTGCCAACTCCTATTCCAAGATGGCTGGATATATGCCCTGGACCACAAGTCCATCTGCCTCAACATTCTCCAGCAGCACCACAACCACAAGCTCCAGGAACACCTGAGAATGCATAAGACCCTTCAACTGATTTCCTGGACTTACTTTTAGCCAAGAATGAAAAAGGATGTATGAGCCTGCAAACTGTGCCTCTAAGCCAAGGTCTCCTGACATCACCCATATGGTCTGCTGAAGCCCCTCCCTATCAGCCACCACCCATAGTCCTTGAGCTCAATGGACCACATTGTCAAACTCCCCAAATCCAAAGATTTTGACACTATCCTTGTTGTGGTTTGCTAACTCACCAAGCAAGCACTTTTCATCCTCTGCTGCACCACTGACAACATCCGGGAGTTTGCCAAACTATTCCTCAAATACATCTTTTCCAAGCATGGGCTCCCAGATGACATTGTCTCTCACCATGGTCCCTTGTTTGTCTTCCAGTTCTGGCAATCTCTATGCAAGGTGCTCAAAATCAAGACCAACCTGTTGACTGCCTATTGCTTGGAGACTGATGGACAAATGGAACAAGTAAACCAGACCTTAAAGCAGTACCTCTGCCTCTACATTAACTACTTACAGAGTAACTGGCATGCAGAACTACCCCTGGCTGAGTTTACTTGCAACAACACTCTCCACTCTGCTACTGGGGTCTCCCCATTTTTTGCCAACAAAGGCTACAACCCCTGGCTCACCTTGTCCCTCAAAGACATCCCCTTGCATGTCACCCATGAAGTCACTGAAGACCTCCAGTCCCTTCATCAGTTCCTCCAGGATGAGATCAACACTGCCAACTGGGCTTACTCTAAGCATGCTGACACTCAATGCAAAATGACCCCCAATTGGACCCCTGGTACCCTTGTTTAGCTTGACTGGTGCAACCTCAAGACCCAGAGACCTTTGGTGAAGCTTGACCATAAGCAACTTGGCCCCTTCAAGATTCTCCAAAAGGTCTCGACTCACACCTATCAGCTTGACTTACCCCCAGGGCTAAAGGGCCTTCACCCCATGTTTCACATCTGCCTCCTTGAAAAGCACAACCGGGATCCCCTCTCTAGCCAATGCCCAAGCCAACCCCCACCCATTGAAGTCAAGGACAAATACTGCTATGAGGTCAATGATGTCCTTGACTTCCACCTTGTTTGCAGTCAGCTCCAGTACCTAGTCTGTTGGAAGGGCTACAGGCTCAAGGATGACACCTGGGAACCCTAAAAGAACCTCTCTGGGGCTCCTGCCAAGCTCTGGGACTTCCACTGGCAACACCCCACCAAGCCCCAGGATCCCCAGGACTAGCATGCACAGATGGCATCAGTGGGCCTAACTCCCACCTCTGGATTCAGTAGGGATTCAACTCCCACCAGTATCAATTATGTCCCCCTTTTCACCCCTTTTTCCTTATACGAGCTAAAGATTGCACAAAAAGGAAAAAATCATTATATACAGATGTTAGCAATACAATATTTTGACAAAATTCAGTATGAGGAAATAGTTCAAGATATCTTGCCAGCTCAATGCTTCTCATACTCTGCCCAGACATCAACAGTGTTCTCATCAGAAGGAGGAGGGGTTGGGGAAGATGAGGATGAGTTGGGTGTGGTGGGCAAAGCCATGGAAGGGTTACAATGGTAGGCTGGACATGTTTTGGTCCCCTTTTATTTTTTTGCTGGGGAGCTTCTAGTTGAAGAAGTCATCACACTTTGACTTCAATTCCCATGCCACCACCATCCCCCAGAGATTTCCCCATGCCTTGAAGGGTCTCAATGCTAAAGGGGGGGTGATGTCATAACCCATCCCTGAACCCCTGCCTCACTCTGGACCCCTCCCAAACCTGCCCAGTAAGCCCAGGACATATCCCCCCTCACCTCCCAACCTCTATGACACTTCCCTACTCCTGGCACCTGCTCTGGCAACTTCTGAGGCTTCTCCAGAAAACCCCAATGCTTCTTCAGCAGTCCCTGCAATTTCCCCAACATCTCCTTAGTGTCTGAGTAAGCCCACCCTCCCCCAGCACACATCATAGTTACATATCAGGAAAATGCTGCCACCTGACTAACCAGTCTCAGGACACCCTGAACAACTATATTCAGGACCCACCCCACACAATCCAACCTCAGACCTGCAGCCCCAGAGGAGTTCCCCCCACAGGTACTTAAGCCATAGTGTAGTAATAGTTAGGTAGTCTTGATATTACCTACATTCTCATGTTTGTTACATCTCTTGTATATCCATCTTCCTATTTCATATTGTCTTGCTGAATCTTATCATCTCCCAATTGCATCTGTTTCCATCTTATCAGTCTTGATCTTATCAGTTTCCATTTTCAGTCTCTCATCTGTTTTCTAAGTCTCATCTTGTCTTGTTTCCATCCCTTGCCTTGTCTTGACTTCTCTGGGTTAACCCTACAGCCCCTCCTGTTTCCCATTGAAGCCCCTTTCACCCAGAACCCTTTAAAAACTCCCTATACTCATAACCCAGACCTGCTGAGTTTGTGTTATCACTCTGGAGCTCCATACCATGCTTGTCCCCCAATCACCCATCACTCTGCTCCTCTGTATAATCTACCAGAGCACCCCAGACCTCCCTAGACTACTGCTATCTCCTTCACCCACCCTGTTTCAGTCTTCCAGAACTCACCAGAGCTAGGGATTGTGAGTGTGGACATTGTGTCCACCTAGTAAGGGACTCACCCAGTGTAGCTGAGCCCCCAGGTCAGCAGAACCTGACAATACTCACTAGCACCAAAGAACTCAGCCTCCAGTTGCATCTGCCCATCTAAATCCCCAATGGCCTCTCTGGTCTTCATCATCAAGAAGAAGGATGGCTTCCTCTGACTAGTCCAGGACTACCAGGTGCTCAATGCCATGACAGTGAAGAATCACTATCCCCTCCCCCTCATCTCAGAGATCATCAACAATCTCCAGGGAGCATGGTACTTCACCAAGCTGGACATCCAGTGGGGCTACAACAATGTATGGATCCAGGAGGGAGATGAGTGGAAGGCTGCCTTCTGGACCAACTGGGGATTTTTTGAACCCCTTGTTATGTTCTTCAGACTCATCAACAGACTCACCACCTTCCAGACAATGATGAATGACATCTTCCAAGACCTGATAGTGGAAGGCATAGTGTGCATATACCTTGACAACATCTTCATTTACACTAAAATGTTAGAGGAGCACTGCTGGATCATGCACATCATCTTAGAATGCCTCTGCCTGCACCAACTTTATCTCAAACCAGAGAAGTGTGAGTTCAAACAAGCCTGGATTGAGTATCTTGGGTTGATCATCTTACATGGAGCTGCAGAGATGGATTCAGTGAAGGTGGCAGGTGTGGCAGAGTGGCCAGAGCCCAAGAACACGAAGGAAGTGCAAGCCTTCTTGGGGTTTGCCAACTTCTACTGAAGGTTCATCCAGGATTTCTTCCACCATGCCTGACCATTGTTTGACCTCACCACTAAAGATGCCATCTGGAGATGGCAGTCCACAGAGCAGATGGCTTTTGACAACCTCAAGTGTGCCATTGCCTCTGGACCTGTCCTCCTCTTTTCAGATAATGACTCCTTCTTCTAGGTGGAAGCCAACAGCTCCAACTTTGCCACTGGAGCTGTTCTATTGCAACAATCCTGGGCAGATGGAAAATGGCATCCAGTGGCCTTGAATGCACTCAAATGCAACTATGAGATCCATGACAGGGAGATGCTTGCCATCATCCAGTCCTCCAAAGAGTGGTGGCATTTCCTGGAGGGTGCATGGCATAAGTTTGAGGTCTGTATGAATCACATGAACCTTGAGTACTTCTAGACAGCTAAGAAGCTTAATTGCTGACAGGCCCAGTGGTCTCTCTACTTAGCCAACTTCAACTTCTCACTGCACCACAAGCCATGCTGGAGGATGGGGAAGCCAGATGCCTTGTTCTGAAGAGCAGACCATGGCACTGGGGGGAGGACAACAGCAACATTGTGCTCCTCTAGTCTGAGTTGTTTGCAATCCAAGCCATGGAGGGCCTAGTCATTGAGGGAGCACAGGTGGAGATCCTTTGGGACATCCAGTGGGGCAATTGGGATGGTCTGCAGGCAGAGCTGGTTGCTTGGGCAGACTGGGCCCTCAAGTCCAGGCACACCACTGATGTCAAGTCAGTCCATGCAGACAAATGGGCCCTCTGCAATGGACCTTCTGGGACTATATCCACATGCCCAATAACTCAGAGCTCTGCTGGAGGATTGTAGAGCAACACCACAACTCCCAGATTACAGGATACTCTGGCTAATGGAAGACACTAGAACTGGTGTCCCAGAACTACTGGTGGCCTCAAATGTCCTGGTACATTGGATCCTACACTAGTACATGCAATTTATGTCTCTGGACCAAGCCCCAACACTGTCTTCCCTCTGGCCAGCTGCATCCCCTGCCTATTCCTGCAGAGCAGTGGAGTGTCACCTCAGTAGACTTCATTGTAGAACTCCCTAACACCCATGGCTATGACACCATCATGGTAGTGGTGGACCTCTATGGCAAGCAAGCACATTTCATCCCCACTCACATCACTTGCTCTACCATGGGCACTGCCAACCTGTACCAAGAGGAACATCTGGAAGCTGCATGGCCTCTCCAAGACCTATGTATCTGACTGGGGCCCACAATTTGTGGTGGACTTCACTTGAGAGCTCTACCAATTACTCAATATGAAGATGCACACCTCCATGGCCTACCACATGCAGTCTGACAGCCAGACTGAACATGTGAACTAGGAGCTCAAACAATACCTCCACCTCTTCTGCAATGAGTGCCAGGATGACTGGGATGAGCTCCTTCCCAATGCTGAGTTCCAGTACAACAACCATGTTCACATGGCCACCCAGTATTCACCCTTCTTCCTGGACACTGGACATC
>JAGGAV010016083.1:0-10866 GCA_017657295.1 Termitomyces sp. DKA64
CTCTATCAAGGGGGTATTTATACCTTTGGGCGAGTTCTATTTCGATACGAGTAAGGGCCCTCGCGCGGGCGCAGGACCGTATTGTTAGTATCTCTTTTAGGTTGGTGGCGGCACTAAATTACTTAGGTGGCCGGCACGATTCATCCAGAAAATTGGGCGCTAATTGTTCTCGGGTCACAACATCACTGATGTGTATTCGTCAGGCGCGAGTCGGTCAGGGCATTCCACAGATGCGTATTGTGTTTATACAGTCTAGGCAAATTTGTCGCGGGAGATTATTGGTTCAAGAGATTGATGTCTTGCTCGAACCGTTGTTTTGAGAACAGCCGGGCTCGCTGGATACCTTCAGGGACAGCCTGAGCACGAGAGCGTGGGGCGGGCGAGAGGTGAGACTCGTCGAAGGAAACAAGCAGCGGAGGAAAAGTCTGCCGCGATAAGATTGACGGGAACGACGAGACACGTCGTGAAGGGGGACAACGCTTATGGAAGGAGGGAGGGGTACTTTGTGTGTTACTCGCAGAGGACGACTGGGACAAGGAGAGATTGGGACGAGCCTATCGCGCACTTATGGGCTGCGACCCGGTCGTTGTTAGGCTAGTGAAGACGACAGGCCCCGGAACACGGAGATCGTCGTGGGGTAAGTGATCATAGCATCTATTCTCTCGACACGCTGAAGTCCTCGGTGTGGTAACCATTTTGATTGATTTCCAGAGTATAATGGCAGATAGATCATGGGTAGACGATTGAATCAGACATGCACGGGACTTTCCATCTGGTGAGATGGCGTGAATATCGGTGGTGTGTGATTCTCAGGCTCGACGAGGGGTTCTCGTACGTATAGACTCGGTACGAGGGGATACGGGGCTCGCTCTCGTCTGGTCTGTTATCGCTAGTATCTCTCTCGAGCAGCACCCGGCCTGGCAGTAAATATAATCTCGTCAAGTGTCTCATTTCGAAAAGACAGCGCTGAGCGCCGATGGTTTACAAGTCAATTTCCAGGGGGCGCACGTCAGGGATTTGATTTTCCACTCGTTTACGCTTGTTGGGTGCCGTAGATGCTCTGTGGTTGGACACATTGTGAGATGCGTATATCGTACGGAAGGAAGTTTTTAGTGCTGCCTGGTTCGTTTTGGGGATGTAGGTTGTTGTATACTTTGTAGTCTACGGTTCTATCTGGTAGTTCCGCCGGATCTCGCACCTCTCGATCATTAATATTACAACGGATTTGGGATGCCCAGCGGAGGCTTTTTGAGAACGGCCAAGTGTGGATATCGTTTGAAGGGAAAACATGCCGCACTGGGGAGATGCGATCATGGCTCCTTAATTTGGTGCTGTTATGAACGAATATCCCGTAGCCGACACCTCCTACCCTTACTTTCTCGAGCCATGCAGCTGCTTTGGGGTCGTCCTCTGGCCTTTAGGACAGCATTGACTGTCCTTCCGAAGCGGCACAACACCATCAGTGTCAGGCCTTTCGTCTCCCAAGCAATCGCCGCTCTGACTCCCGATAAACTAGCAAGGCGGTCCAAGACGGCTCGTCGCCAGATGCGCGCTCTGGGACGGAAGAAGATGTGCTGGATCCGTTCAAGGCGGCCGTACGGGAACTGACAGCGGCGGGATTTGACCCGGCGTCGTTCTGGGAGCAACGGATCGTCTGGGGGGACCAGGACGCATTCCAGTGCGTTGTGTTGTTTGGTTGTACTTGGCCGCTCATATCGTTTCGCAGGCACGTAAACAACGTCCGGTATAGTACGATGCTACGCTTCTCTCAGCATTCCATGCCTATAACACGCTATGACCATTAGTGCGTTTCTTCGAATCTGTCAGTTTTGGGCTGTGGGTGTATGTATTTTGGTGCTCACATGGCTTGGTGTAGAGCCGGATGAAATGGGTATTGTCCATTGGACGTGAGCTTGGAGGACAGGCCAAGGCAGAGGCGATGGTCAAGGGACACGGTGTTTCGCTTATTCTCAAGTCGATAGAGGTCCGATTCCGCCGACCAGTGACGTTCCCGGATACGGTACGGCCTTGGATTGATGTGCAGGGCGTGTGTGATGCTGACGTTTCCAGCTCCTCATCGGTTATCGGCCCAAGATTGACAGCGACCCTGGGGTTTTGAACGTCACGGCATCTGCCTATTCTGTCGCGCAGCAAACCGTCGTCGCTACTTCGAACGAGGCTTTGGTGTGGTACGACTATGATCGGCTCAAAAAACATGCTCCTGGGGAGGAGACCCTATCTGTTGTTCTTGGTCGCGTGCGGAGTTGGAGCTAGACTAAGAGGTGAACGTTGCATGTACTGTTTGTCTCGAACGTGATGAATGCTACTCTTAACTTTCTTTGGCTGAAGCTGAGGCTATATTGTTTTTCTCTCTCGTGTTTTGCAATAAACCTTTTCACCCCTCTTTAACATACATGTTCTCGTGATAAGGTTAGGATTTTTTGGCCTGGAATGGCCTATTGTTGGGCCTCGTTTCCTCAAATAGGGCGCGTCGCGCACTAACCCCACTCAAGGTGTAATTGCGGGCCCAAGCGGCGGCACCATGCATACTTCTCTTCTTCTCCAGGGTGTGCGCACATACGATGAAGGCCACCCTTTTTTTGCCCGCTGGCACGCTGATTCTCCAGCTATTATTATTACATGGGGGAACGCGGTAGAAGACTGCGCAGTGCCTTGTCTTCGCGAAGGATTCACCCCGGGCTGCGTGGGGCACGCTTGCATGCAAGTGGGCGGACCCGTTATCGCCTCGGGACGTGACGTACTCCGGGAGGGAGGCAAGGTTAACGGGCGGGTGGCGTGGGCCGGACCGGGGGCCGACGGGGACATGTGACATGGGCTTGGCAATCTGAGATGGGCATATGTAAAATTCCAGACGACTGCGTGCTGCCAGCCATGAACAGCGACTATCCCGCGCGCCAGTGGCTCTATGCCCGCAGCGACGCGGCACGTGCGTCGTCGCTGTCGCTCAACCTGTCGTCGCTGTCCGTCGCCTCGCCGTCGCTGTCCGTCGCCTCGCCGTCGCTGTCCGTCGCCTCGCCGTCGCTGTCCGTTGCCTCGCCGTCGCCGGCCCCCGACACGCCCGTCAGCCCGTCCGGCTACTACCACTTCGAGCCTGCCTACGACGACCCCCGCCGCACCCCGGGCCCCTCGCGCTCGTCGTCGTCGTCGTCCCAGCTCGCCCGCAGGCGCTCCTTCTCCAGCACCCCCGTCCTCGAGGAGGAGCTCCTCTACGACGACGCCCGCGATGCGCCCATGCAGCTCGCGTCTGCCTACGACGACCTCGCCTATGCCCCCAGCGCCCCCAACGCCAGCCCCGTCGACGCCCCCGACGCCCCCGACCCCGACCCCGTCCCCGCCATCAGCGTCCTCGGCAAGCCCCTCGCAACCAACAACTTTGTCACAAAGCTCTACCAGTCCGTGTCTCCCCCGCGCCCTGCGTCTCTCCTGACCTGCTTGCAGAATGATCAACGACCCCAAGTCTGCCCATTACATTGCGTGGACAGAGCTCGGCACCTCCTTCGTCGTCTCCAACGTCGGCGAGTTCAGCCGCAGCATCCTCGGCTCCCATTTCAAGCACAACAACGTATGTCCCGTCTGCTGCCTGCCAACGTCTGTGCTTCCCCCTGCCCCAGTTCTCCAGCTTTGTGCGCCAGCTCAACATGTATGGCTTCCACAAAATCAACCGGGTCCGTCGTTTCCATCCACATCACCCGCTTCATCATCATCTCTTCACAGACCCCGCGTGCCCAACGCACATCGACAGACGCCCAGACCTGGGAGTTTTCGCACCACAAGTTCCTCCGGGGGCGCCCTGACCTGCTCGATGAAATCAAGCGCAAGGCGCTCGAGCCCGATCCTGCCATCAAACACCGCGTCGAGCTTCCCGGCGAGGTCTGTTCCGCCCCCGTCGGTCTCGCTTCTTCTTGCTGACATCCCCAGGTCGCCGCCCAACTCGCCGCCATGCGCGACGAAAACAGGCGCGTCTGGGACCAGCTCAGTCTCGAGCGCAAACGCACCGACCGTCTCGCTGCCGCCCTCCAGCGACTCTGGGATCACGTCGCAAACCGCATCGGCGGCCGTGAGTGTCTTTCCTGCCCCTTGTTCCCGCCTCACCCACCGCCCAGTGTCGCCCTTTCCGCCCGACGTCGCTGAGAATCCAAACATCTATGTCACCTCGTCCCCAGCCCGCTTCGCGCCCCCGCCCCTCACCATGAACAATGTCCATATGGGCTCCCTGATCCACAGTCCAAACAGCAACAGTCCCACCCAGCCTGATTTCTCCGCACCACAACCAAACCCGACCGCTCCCCCCGCCGCTCCCCCGCTCTCGCGCCAACACTCCTTCCAGCACGTGTCCTACCTCCGCGGCGACGTCTCCCCGCACCCCGCCTCCCCCGGCTCGTCCACCATGGAAATATACGACGAGCCCGACCCCTCGTCCCGTACCAAACGACAACGTATATCCACCGACGACGACGATCTCCATCCTCTGCCCCACCACTCCATGCACGCCCACGCCTCGGCCCCCAACTCTGCCGTGCACCCCGATGTCCCCCCCATCGCCCCGTCCGCGTCCCCTCTCCCCCGCCGCCCGAGCCGCGCGAGGAGCGATAGCGCACCCCTCGGGTATGGCTTTGGAGGCATGGCCCTCCCGGGATGGCCCGCCGCCGCCCGCCCGAGGAGTGGGAGCGTCAGGACAGTGGCCGTCGCCGGGATGGCCGTGGGAATGGTCAATGGCAATGGGAGGGGTGTGTTGGGACAGGGCGCTCCGCCGCCGCCGCTGCCGTTGGGTGGTGTGGTTCCGGGCCGGTGAGGCGTCTGCGTGATTTTGGATACCCCCCCCATGAATTTTTTCTTGTGCCTGGACGAATTTCTGTCTCATATGTACAACCCCTCCGCACACCTATAGAGCTATGTAGCTTGCTTTTTCTTTGCTTTTTGATTCGCGGTCGACGTACATGCAACGTAGATATCGAAAAAAAAAAAAAAAAAAAAAAGAGACTGACGATGTATCTATCGACGCCCCCCCCCCCCCGGACCAGTTGGGTTGTAGTAGTAGTTGTATATAGTATTAGTATCAGAATGAGATTGTGTATACCCCCTTGCGACGTGTCCAGAGTAACAAAGTGCTGCGAGTGCGCGGAAAGGTTTCTTGACGGTTCCGAGTCGGATCGGTTGGAGTTTGTGGGACTGCCTGCCCCTACTCGATCGAGCACGATGGTTACAAGTCGGGGATCACGAGCACTCTGCGCCGGCGTGTGCATGTCAATCAGGAGAGCCAGCGCTTTGAATCTCTGCAGCTACATGGTTGTGGCATCAAATGCTTATCAAGAGCATCAACGTTTTGAGGCAACGTGTGACGGGACTGTGACAAAGAATCCTTGTCTCCCGTCGTTTGGGACCTCACGCTCGTTTATTCTCGTCGTTCGTTACTGATGGGTTTCCAAAAGAACCACCAGCTCTTCCACAGACGCGTCGCCGCGCTCAAGCAGCGCCGTCTTTCGCCCGAGGAAGAGGCCTCCAAGCTGAACGAACTCATCGCTCGCTTCAGCCCGACCTTCGTTTGGACCGCGACCTTGACCGACAGCATTCTTCCCACGTTGCCTGCAGATGTTGGTGAGTGGAGAGACCATCTGTCGCCATCACGCGTTCGCCGTGGCGATCATGCTTCGTTCCAAAGGTTTCTGACGTGCTCCTCGTTTGTCAGTTCCTGCTCCTTCTGCCAGTGACAACCAGGACCGCGACAGCGGCGGCGGCATCACCTCCGTGTCCACGTCGTCTCCTACCCCCACGCCCACACCTGCCACGACTCCCACGGTTCCCCTAACGACCAGCACAACTGTCGCGACTACCAGCACTACTCCCGCTCCCGCACAGACCACCAATCAGGCTCCGACTACCAGTACGTCCACAGTCGTCGTCGTGGCCCCCCCTGCCGCGACGTCCGCACCCCCAGCCGCGGTGAGTTTGTTTTCTGACTTTGATGTTCCTGATTTTAATTGGTTTATCCATTTCAGGTCACTCATGCCCCTGGCACGACCCCCTCTGTTCCCACCACTCCTGGTACTTCCGTGGTACAGATCACATCTTCTCGTACCATTTCATCTGCTGCTGCCAGCGCAACAGAGACCCAATCTTCTGGATCTGGCACCAACGTCGGAGGCATCGTCGGTGGTCTTGTTGGTGGGCTGATTGGTCTCGCAGCCGTTATCTTTGTTGTTCGGTTTCTTTTGGTGAGCCTTGTTTCAACAAAATCTAAAGAAACATAGTCCGAGTCAGTCAATTACAGAACCGCCAGAGGAAGCGCAATGACGAGATCAGTGCTGCAGCTTTCAATCCCACTGATTTCCGACGCTCTGCGATCCTCATGGAAGACCCGCCCACCCATGACGACCCCGTTGAGCACGGCTTCAATCCCAGGCCCCCCACCATGATCGAGCGCAGACTTGCTTCTCCTGCGCCCACATTCGGTGCTCCAGCGCCAGTTATGGGGCCTCCTGATTATGGTTATAATCAACACCAGGCGTACGTGCAGACCATGTCCCCTCACCCTGCAACCATGATGCTCAACAACTCGCCATACCCCAACCCGGCTTATCCTAATGCTTACGCCCAGTCGCCCTTCTCGCCTATTGCTACACCTACCAGCGCGACTCAGTACGAAGAGGGCCTTGTACTCACTAGGCAATCGTCCAATGGTTCCCCCCGTTCTTCTGCTGGCCATCCTTCGGAGGACCCCAATCACGGTGCATACACTAGCCCGAAACAGAGTGAATACGTCGACCTTGACCGCTCCAGCGTGACTCCGTTCCAGGCCGCTCAATACACTGAAATTTCTCAGAAGCTCAGCACTGAGGTGCCCGCTGGCCTTGATACTCTGGCCGTAAATGAAGCTATTCAGAACATCAAGGCTGCACCTGCTCTTCCCGCCAAGGACAATGGGCCCTCTCCTTCGCCGTTCTCTGATCCCACTGACCCTGAACGCCTCCCATACCCAGGCGAGGTCTCCCCCCGCCCATCTTCTGACTCTGTCTCCCGCCAAATTGACGACTTCCCCGTACCCCCTTCGCCCGTCCACAGCAGCCTATCTCGTATAGACTCTGTTCCTCCCATGCTTCCAGAAATCCCCGTCGGGTCCCGCCCATCGTCATACAATTTCCCCGTGGGCGCGGCAAAGGATTACCCCAAGAGTCCGCTCGGAAACCAGTCCCCTACCGCCACGAGCCCGCTCGCGTCGGGCATTGCTATTTCTCCATCTCCGCCCGCTGCAACTAGCTTCTCGGATGCTGCGCCGCCTACACCCCGTCAGAATAAGTTTGAGACTTTGGTTAAGAGGCCTGATACGGTGTATGATGATAACGATGCATATGGCGGTATCTAAGTGAAGGATTTTGATATACATCGCAGGTTGGGTGTACGATATATCTTTTTTTCCCACTTTCCCCGTCTCCGGCCCTTCAATGTTCTTTTCTGTTTTGTCTCAAGTCCGATGGGGCAGGGCGGGGCACCTGTGCCTTTTTTTTTTTTTTCTTTTTCTGGCTTCGCAGTTTCTGATTTCTTTTTGTGATTGTTTTGCGTGCAGTGTGTCTGGACACACTTGGTCAGGGACGCTATGTAGGGCAACGCTTGCCCGTGGTCGATCCTGCTCTGTTTCTAACTTCTTATTGCATTCAATTATCATACGTACTTTGATTATACAAACGACTGCCAGGCTTCAAGTTTCCCCGTCGTCGCTACGGTCGCCATACCCAATTTTTTTTTTTCTACATACAGACACGATTTCAATTTACGTACTAAAACCCCGATTCTTGAATTATATACGCAGGGGGAGAATGCGGGTGAGTCATGGTGTGGTTTGTCCTTGTTCGCTTCAGGTAAAAGTTTGAAAGGCACCGAAAACATATTATGGCTCCACTGGAAAATGAGGGTGTTAATCAGAATCGACCGGGTCAAGTAGGGTGGAAGTCCAGAACTTTTGAAAATCGTGGATTTGTGTTGAAGCGGTGCGGCCGAACCCAGGGTCGTCGGCATGGGCCACCCGCGAAAGTCGGGGCACACGCTTCGGTCAGTACGAAGGACTGTCGTGCAAATTTCGCCGGAAAGAAGTGGGGACCGCATGCAAAGAAAATTAGGATGGGAGACTCGTAAGTGAGTAATAAGTACATATGTAGGTAAGAAATAGGATGTGCATGGGAAGATGGATTCTGAATCTAGACAAAAGTGACAAGCGCCGGCGGGCGTGACCTCAATATAGCCTAATCTGCACCGCGAGTGTGGACGCCACTGTGACTGACATGAGAAGAGCCCCCCGTCATCTTGAGCATGGCCGCGCACCCCCGATTTTTCTTCATTTCTGTCCCTCGTTATTATCTTTTCTGCATATAACGAAGCTGGCCGCTTTTCCTGACGGGGGCTGGATAGGGCCGACAGTCGTCACGTCACCACTCTGGCATGGACGTCAACACCACCTTGCCAGATGCTGTCCAGATCATCCGCGAGGCCCGATATGCTATTGTTGCTGTGTATAGTCTCCAGCTCTACGAGTGGCTTGCGACGTGAGTTGCGCCAAAGTCGTGAGTTGGCATACGGACTGATGCGTATTGCTCAGGCTAGGCAAGGAGATTGAACTTGTGTGTTCAGTTGTCTACTTTCTTTCGAGACACATGCCCTTATTGCGGGATAGATCCACAAGTCGCGCTGGACCTCCGTCAAAGTCGCGTACCTGCTCTGCCGGTACTACCCTCTGCTCATCTGGCCCGTCGTGATGGTCGCCTACTGCGGGACCTGGTCATACGACTTTTGCATTCGCTTCGGACCCCCCGTGCACGGGCTTTTCATGCCATGCGTAAGTCCCCTTCTCCTTGCGGCTCTACTGGCATTTCGACTTAGGCGGCGTATATTTTTGTTTAGCAACTGTTTCCGCAAGGTGAGCCCCCCGCGCGGGATAAGAAGCACGAGTTGTGTTTGATCAGGTTCCCACTCGCAGGGGTGATGGTGATGCGTGCATATGCTTTTTCAGGCCGCGATAAGCGTGTACTCGCGTTGCTTTTGACGTGCTATGCGGGCCTTGCAGCGGTCGACGTGTGGTCGTTCTGCATGCACGTCTCGACGTTGCCGGAGATTGCGTTTGTGGTTCTGGGCGGCACGGGATGCTATCCATATTATGGAAAGGGCTACATGGGTTTTCGGATAGGTGTCAGTCCCTGTCAGTTGTTTCGATGTCTGATTTATGTTGATGTTTTCGATCGGATACAGTACTCGATGGTACGCATCGTGATCCGTTGCTGGGCTTTGGTAATTGACGGAGGATGATGACCAGTTGGCTGCTACATTGATGGACCTCATATCTCTGACGATCGTACTTGTGGTATGTTGTTATAGTCGGCGTTGTAGCTTTACAGATTATTGATTGTTATTATACAGGTCTGTTGCCGCAAGAGAAACCGCGAGGTATCACTGGCTAGGTACTTTTGTAAACAAGGTACTCCCCCCTTCCATGAATGTGTTCTCACTCGTGTTCAAAATTGCCACTTTAGGACTTGTTGCCTTTGGTCTCGTCATTGCTGTTAATGTTACCGCCACAGGCTTTTTCTTCAAGTATGTTCATCACTTCGTTCCAGGTTTCTTGATGTTGATGTTTGCATCTACCCTTTAGCCAACGCAGTCCCCACAACGGGCTCGGACTTCCATTTATCATGGTCGTTTCCAATCTCATAGTGAGCTTCCCTGCATTGAAATTGTATGTGGACAGTCATCTGACCTTGTGGTCGTTCAGGCATGCCGCGTGTAAGATACTATTATGAACACTGAAATACCAACAACTGACTGGTCTCAACGCACTGGTAGTATACTCGAGCTGCGCAGAAAAGTGTCGCCTTCCGACGCGGAAGTCTCAGCACGGTTCTCGATCATCGTCCGGCGAGCCTTGTCGACACAATCAGATGAATGGATCATCGCGTCAGACCGCGACCGGTGGAGACCTTTCCACTACCGATGAACAATTGGTTTCGTGGACGGGGCTTTGAGCCGCGTCCACGTATAGAGACGATACATTTGATACCTCGGCAGCACAACAGCGACCCAAGTTATACCCCAGAATTGTACCATTAGCAACCTGTACTTGTACGTACCCACCCCCGCCTCTGCGCTCGTTACATTTTCACTACGCGATCCCCTATTGTGATTTCACGTAGCTTACTTTCGTTCCTTTGCTTGATTGTCATCTCTCCGTAAATGAAACCGTTCGCTACCACCTAGACCTCGTTCGGAGCAAGATGAGTTGCCGGATCATGGATCACACAAACTTTGATTTTGCCCTTGTGATTTTAGTTCGCCCCCTTGAAGTGTTTGTCGGCCATGCTGTCTCGTCGTATGACAAGTCAGAAAATCGTCATGGACGTATATACTCTTTCTGTGTGATCCACCCCACCAGCGGTACAGGAGGTTTTGACCGCTGCTTGTTTCTTTCGACGAGTCTCACCTCTCGCCCGCCCCACGCTCTCGTGCTCAGGCTGTCCCTGAAGGTATCCAGCGAGCCCGGCTGTTCTCAAAACAACGGTTCGAGCAAGACATCAATCCCTTGAAACAATAATCCCTCGCGACAAATTTGCCTAGACTGTATAAACACAATACGCATCTGTGGATTGCCCTGACCGACTCGCGCCTGACGAATACACATCAGTGATGTTGTGACCCGAGAACAATTAGCGCCCAATTTTCTAGATGAATCGTGCCGGCCACCTAAGTAATTTAGTGCCGCCACCAACCTAAAAGAGATATCAACAATACAGTCCTGCGCCCGCGCGAGGGCCCTTACTCGTATCGAAATAGAACTCGCCCAAAGGTATAAATACCCCCTTGATAGAG
>JAGGAV010016084.1:0-10852 GCA_017657295.1 Termitomyces sp. DKA64
AACCTCAGTACTCCTCTCCAGACATACAAACACCAACTCCAGACTCCCAGTTGGGCCCATCAATGCTGGGCAGACCTTGTCCAGGTCACCCCACATGGAAACACTGACTGCCCTGGCAGTATGTGGTAGCTGCCAACTCCTCAGTGAACTCCCTGTGCTTCAATGTGGAAATTGAGACCATAGACACCTAGCAGGCCTGTGGAGTCACCACCCTCCTGGACAGTGGCACCACAGGGTTGTTCCTAAACTCAGAGTTTGTCCAGTGCCACTGCCTGACCATGCGGCTGCTGTCCCAGCCCATTCTGGTGTTCAACATCAACAGAATGCCTAATGAGGCCAGAGCCATCAACTCCATGGTCAACCTTGTCCTCCACTACCAGAACCATGCAGAGCAGGCCATGTTTGCCATCACCAGCCTAGGTAAGCAGGACATGATCCTCAGATTCACCTGGCTTCAGGAGCACAACCCTGAAGTAGACTGGGCCCAGGGTGAGGTGACCATGAGCCAATGTCCCTGGAGGTGCACCACCTGCACCACCAAGGTCAGGGAACAGTGCTGGGCTGCAGTTTGAGAGCACATGGCCATTCAGGCTTGCTGGGCAGGCCATCTCCCCTTTGCAGATCTGAATCTTCTAGATCTCCTGCCCTTGGCATTCCCCTGTAGAGAGGCCCTCTACAAAGATGACTGGAGTGGCAGCAGGGCCCTGGAGGAGAATCTGTTAGGGGAATTTTGTGGCTCATGCAACCTGGAGTCCCTGGACAAAGCTGTGGAGACTGGAAATCAGATATATGCCACCACCCTACACTCCCTGCCTTCTATCATGGAGATCTAGGCCAGCCAGACCACTTCTCAGTGGCTGGCCCAGGCTTTTGTGGCCAATTCCACACCTTAGGAGCTCCAGGACATTGTACCTCCATATCTCCACATGTTTGAGGATGTGTTCTCCAAGGTCTTGTTTGACTTGCTTCCAAAGTGCAAACAGTAGGACCATGCCATTGAATTAATACTGGACTCTAAGCCTGCTAGCTGTAAGGTCTACCCACTGGTGCCAAAGGAGCAGGACAAACTCAATGCCTTCCTACAGGAGAACTTAGCCTCTGGTCACATCTGCCCCTCCTAATCCCCAATGGCCTCTCTGGTCTTCTTCATCAAGAAGAAGGATGGCTCCCTCTGACTAGTTCAGGACTACTGAGTGCTTAACACCATGATGGTGAAGAACTGCTACCCCCTCTCTCTCATCTCAGAGCTCATCAACAATCTCTGGGGAGTGCAGTACTTCACCAAATTGGACATCTAGTGAGGCTACAACAATGTATGGATCCAGGAGGGAGACAAGTGGAAGGCTGCCTTCCAGACCAACCAGGGATTATTCAAACCTCTCATCATGTTCTTTGGACTCATCAACAGCCCTGCCACCTTCTAGACAATGATGAATGGCATCTTCTGGAACCTGATAGTGGAAGGCATAGTGTGCATATACCTCAACAACATCCTCATTTACACTAAAATGCTAGAGGAGCACCACCAGGTCATGTGCATTGTCTTGAAATGCCTCTGCCTTCACCAACTCTATCTCAAACTGGAGAAGTGTGAGTTTGAACAAACCTGGATTGAGTATCTTGGGTTGATCATTTCACATGGAGCTGCAGGGATGGATCCAGTGAAGGTGGCAGGTGTAGTGGAATGGCCAGAGCCCAAGACCAAGAAGGAAGTGCAGGCCTTCTTAGGGTTCACCAACTTCTACTGGAGGTTCATCCAGGATTTCTCCCACCATGCCTGACTGTTATTCAACCTCACTGCTAAGGATGCTGCCTGGAGATGGCAGTGCCTGGAGCAGATGGCTTTCAACAATCTCAAGTGTGCTGTCACCTCCAGACCTGTCCTCCTCTTTCTGAATGACAACTCCCCCTTTCAGGTGGAAGCTGACAGCTCTGACCTTGCCACCAGAGCTGTTCTGTTGCAACAATCCCAGGAGGATGGAAAGTGGCATCTAGTGGCCTTCTACTCAAAGAGTCTGAACACAGTCAAACACAACTACAAAATCCATAACAAGGAGATGCTGGCCATCATCCAGTCCTTTGAGGAATGGCAGCATTTCCTGGAGGGCACATGGCATAAGTTCAAAGTCTGGATGGATCACAAGAACCTCAAGTATTTCTGGATGGCCAAGAAGCTTAATTGCCAACCAGCCCAGTGGTTCCTCTATTTAGCCAACTTTGACTTCTTGCTGCACCACAAGCCAGGCCAGAGCATGGGGGGGGGGGGGGAAGCTGGATGCCCTGTCCCAGAGAGCAGACCATAGTACTGGGGGAGATGACAACAGTGACATTGTGCTCCTCCAGCCCAAGTTGTTTGTGATCTGAGCCATGGAAGGCCTAGCCATTGAGGGGGCAGAGGTGGAGACCCTCCAGGACATCTGGCAGGACAATTGGGATGGTCTGCAGGAGGAACTTGTCACTCAGGTGGCCCAGATGCTCAAGTCTGGACACACCACTGGGGTCAAGTCAGTCTGCATAAACAAATGGGCCCTCCATAATGGACTCCTGACCTTCTGGGATTGTATCTATCTGCCCAACAAACTGGAGGATTGTAGAGCAACACCACAACACCTTGATTGCAGGACACCCTGGCTAGTGGAGAATGCTAGAGCTGGTGTCCTGGAATCACTGGTGGCCCCAGATGTCCCAGTATATTGGATCCTACACTAGTACATATGATCTCTGTCTCTGGACCAAGCCCCAATGCTGCCTTCCCTCCAGCCAGCTGCACCCCCTGTATATCCTCATGGAGTGATGGAGCATTGCCTTGGTAGACTTCATTATACAACTCCCTAATACCCACAGCTATGATGCCATCATGGTAGTGGTGGACCTCTATGGAAAGCAAGCACATTTCATCCTCACTCACACCACTTGCTCTGCTATGGGTGCTGCCAACCTGTACTGGAGGAATGTCTGGAAGTTGCACAGCCTCTCCAATGCCTATGTATCCAACTGGGGCCCACAATTCATGGTGGACTTCACTTGGGAGCTCTACCAACTACTCAACATGAAGCTGCACACCTCCACTGCCTACCACCCACAGTCCAATGGCCAGACTGAGCATGTGAACCAGGAGCTCAAACAATACCTCTGCCTCTTCTGCAACAAGTGCCAGGATGACTGGGATGAGCTCCTCTCTGGCTGAGTTCCAGTACAACAACCATGTTCACATGGCCACCCAGTATTCACCCTTCTTCCTGGACACTGGATGTCACTTGTGCATGGGCTTCAAACCCTGGGCCCAACCTTTGGAGAATAAGGCTGTGAATGAGTTTGTGGACCAGATGAAAATTGCACAGGAGGAGGCATGGACAGCCCTGGCAAAGGCAAAGGATGACATGGCATGGTACTATGACCACAGAAGGACCCTGGCACCCCAGTACAAGCCCAGAGATTGAGTCTACCTGGACACCTCTGATATTATGACCACCCAGCCATTGAAGAAGCTCTTGCACTGGCAATTAGGACCCTTCATGGTGGAATGACAGGTAGGGCCCCTAGCTTACCAACTCTGGCTCCCCACAGGAATGCACCAGCTCCATCCAGTCTTCAATGACTCCAGCCCCAGCAGACCCTATCCTGGGATGACACCTGACATCTCTGCCTCCTCTGATGGTGGTTGACAATAGCAAGGAGTATAAGATGGAAGAGATCCTGAACAGCCATCTATTCCAGCAGAGACTACAGTACAAGGTGAAGTGGAAAGGCTATGAAATCAAGGACATTTCCTGGGAACCCTGGGAGAATGTGCATGTGCCTGGACTGGTCAGGGAGTTCCACAGATGACATCCAGATGCATGGCAAGCCATCAGAGGGAGATATCCCCTCCCCCTTGTGGACCAGGCAATCTGGAACTTTTTCTACCCTGTGTGTCAAGATGCCACATGCTAGAGGGGGTGATGTCAGGGGACTACCCTTTTTTGACCTCTGCCCCTGCCCAACACTGACTCTCCTTGCCCGTTTCTGCTTCCCCAAGGCTTGTTCAACAACTCTGGGGCATTCTACAGGTCTCCAGAGATCTTCAGAGACTCCCAGAACTTTCTGTGATCCATTGTTGTGCACTTTGGCTAACTCCAGTCACCTACACAGTCATTCCCACACCTCTGCTGCCCCCTGATGTACTGCACCAAGCAGAGGAGATTCTTAGACTTGTTCTCTTTAGATTCCTCTCTGCTAGGTGATTAGTCTACTATTTGTATTATCTATTACATATCTAATACATTTTGGATTCCCCTCTGCTAGCTGTGTGATTTAGCCATTGCTCCCAGAGGTTGCCCTTACAGAAAGAAGCTCAGACTGGGAGAGTTTGTCTACTTAGAAATGATAGTTGATAAAATTCCAATGTTGGAGATCAGACAACAATGTGTGAAAATTGCCCACCATGCTTTGAGAACTCCAAAGAGTCTTTCCATAATATTGTGAGCTTGTGCATGACAAAGATTATAGAGCTCTCATCTATTCACAGGCTTAACATTGGCCTGACCCTGTTCTGCCAAATGATATTGAACTCCTTGATATAAAACCAGAAGAGTATCACAAATACCAAATCCAGCATCTGCAAGATAGTATTTGCCTCTTGGAATGGTAAAATCTGAGATGTGCATTCACAAAAATGGTAGCATCTGCTGCTGATCCCTCCCATTCACTGATGATATAAACAAAGCAGAATGAAAATGAACAGCAAGCTAAGCAGTTCAGTGAGAACCACCCTTTACAATTCCTGGCTGCATGCTGATCTTCAGCAGAAGGGCTACAATTGATATGAGTTCCATCCATGGCATCCGGAGCACCAGAGAAGAAGGGAAAGAACTTGGAATTGTCTTGGATGAATTCATGGACAGGTTCATCTATGGCAAGTAGATGAACATGAGCTGGATGAAAGGGAGGTGATGATACAGCCATCAAAATTTGACAGAAATATCTAGTCACCTGTCAGTGGCTTATCTCTAAAAAGACATCTACTTACTTGGCAACTGTTTCATTGGAGTGCTGGAATCTTTCCCACCAGATGGCATACTGATAAGCCTGTGACACATGCACACAGAAAAATAGCTGCCTGCTCCTCTAGAGTTTTTCCTCTAGAGTCTGAGAGTCCCACAGACAGTCCGAAGCTCTACCACAAAAGCAATGAACACATGTAGATGGACACCAAGCTCAGTCCAGATTCTGTCTGGAAGTCCATGAATTAGTTCATTGACCCAAGCCTCACCTGATAAGGCAGATGTATGGTAATCTTGCTTCCAATAGAGGGGACTAGCATACAGAGTAGCAGCAATCCCAATCAATTAAACAACACTGGCTGATACAAGAAGTGTGATTCTTTTTCTGAAGGTGTCTGAGTTGCGGGGATTATCCATCGGTCAATCGTGATGGACGATGATAAGTATGTGTGTGGTCGGCACGGCAAAGGCACTGGTTTAGGAAGTCACAACTGTTTGGATGTGGGTGCTGAGGGACAAACAAATCTGACTGACAATACGTTGACAATACGGCATCAAAATATCATATTGTGTTCCCGAACAGGCCCTTTCCCTTATAGATCCACACTTGGACCCCACAAGTACCGCAAGAAGAAAAAAGGGAAAATTTGATCAAAAAGTCCGATTCGGTCAAAGCCGACTGTCGCTCGGACCGACCGGACCATTGGACATTTTTCATACCCCCATCACAACTTATTTCTTTGTCTCTTTTGTCATTAGTTAAAACTTTTCGTATCATTTCAAGGAACACATGTAAAGATGGCCAGTCCATTTGAACTTGTCTCTCAGAATCTCAGAAGGTTAGGCGCAATCCCTGTTAGCGAATATCTGGCCTCGTTGCAGTCTGCTCGAGTCGAGGGCCAAGACACACAGCCTAATCAGGATGTATCGCAGTCTCGAATCTATCTAGACCAGAATCAGGAGGAAGTGAAACTTAACGAACCAGAGACGAATGCCATTCAACTTGAACAGGACGAGGATGTACTGGCCATCGAACGTGCGTGCGAGGGATGCTGTGGACATCCAAACTGGGTATTTTATTGCCCACTCGACTCTGATATAGCTGTTCGTGAGCTTTGCATTTCGCATAGTTGTTTTTCGAACCTTTACTGAGGGAATCATGTAGAATGGGGCGCAGCGCTTCGTCTAGATCTCCCCGTTCCACAATATCACGCGACGGACCAGATTTACGCGACTCAGAAGAAAGCAAAGTCCGCTTGTGCTCGGCTTGCAATATCAGAAGGTGTTTTGAAGACAATCAGAGACTTGCGGTCGTCATTGCAGAGCCCAAGTGCCACACCGGAGCCATTAGGCGCCATATCGTTACTCGAGTGGTTTAATAAGCTTCCGCGGCCGTTGCCGCCTTTCTTCGATGACAAAGTCCTTACAGAGATACACGGTGCTGTGACTTTGGATTCTTGGGCTGGCAAGGCGCGCGGGGCGCGCTTTAAGATGCATTACTACTTCCCGACTTTTGGCCAGGAGCCTCACCGCCGTGAGTACTTTCCTTTCTTTCTGCATCGATCTTTGATGAAAAGTGCTAGTGTACGGTTGTGTGCTTCGCATCGTTCGTCCAAAGGAATGTCGCTCCTTCTTCATCGACCCCGTCTTTTCTAAACGTTTTGATGCCAAGACCGCGGTGTGCCTCCTGGCGATATCACGAGGCGTGGAGGATTATTATTCTTCGATTGCGACTGAGATCGCCAACATTATCACGCCCGAACTGCGGGCATTCACAAGCGAACAAATCCTCCCCCTTCTCAACCAGATGGCACCCGGTGATACACGTAATTACTCTTATCCAATAGAGCGAAATGGTTCGTATCTAATTATAAGCTTATCCATGAGCTGCTACTAATATCTATGGATCTAGCATTTGGTTGTACTCTGACCGTTGGCATCGGGGCTGAAGAAATAGCATACTCCGCCGAAACCGAATTCAACAGCAAAGCAGATGCCAAGATAGCAGTTCTTCTCATCGCAGCTACAAATGGCTTAGTCGAATTCGTCAATTACGGCCGCACTCCTCCAGACTTTCAGGCGCGTTGGACCACCATTGAGCCTCAGGTGTATAGCATGCCCATCACCTTTACGGCCCCTACGAAACGGAAACGTCATCAGCCTCAGCCTCAACCGATACCCGTCATGAAAGAATCGAAGAAGTCGAAGAAGCAGAGAAAGCAGGCGCAAGCCGCAGCAATGAAAAAGGGCGAAGCTGCTGCTCTCCTCATCAAAGACGCCATCTCCAGGAGTTCGCAGTCCTCTAGTGGTACGCCGAGCGTGAAAGCACTTGGTAAGAGACCTGCGATATCAACGCCCTTGCCCAGCGATGGCCCATCTTTCGAGTCTTCAGGATATTCGCAGCCTATCCAAGTTCCTCTTTTCCAGGGGCTAGCAGGGACATGGCCCACTTCAATGTGGGGTGATCTGAATTCAAGTCCTAACTCAATGCAATTACAATCATCTCCGAATTATTCTTACCTCCCTCCCCAAGGGAATCAGTATGGGTACTACACAGGATATATGGACGCTTCAGACCAGCGGTCATGGTACGAGTATGGTGATGACTATCCTCTTGGTCAGCCTCGGTAGAGCTATTGATGTCGTCTTGGTTTCATCAAGCGAGTGGTTGCAATACCTGGAATTTCCCTGTTAGTCATAGCACATCCTAGGTGTATATGAACCAAGAAAATTGTATTTTTACTATAGTAGATATCAAAAGTGAAACCTTTCCCTTTCACGAAGTCTGCGAATTGCGTGCTCTCGTTCACTGCTGGCAGCCAATACTTTTTCCTTACGAGATAGGGAGAAATAAATGTGTCATGCCATTTCCAGTGCACACATTTCTCAAGGAAAAGGCTTAAGACAATGGAAATTTCCTTTTTCAAAGGTAAAAAGTGGACAAAGAAGTGGCATGACACATTTCTTTTTGGCTTTTCCAATCGAAAACAGCTTCTGGCACCAGCAGTGGTCGGCGATTACTCCTCGAGATGTCTTTGTCTTAGATGACAGGAGAGAATGGTCGACATAACACTATAGATACCGATAGGATAGCCTTTGAGAGCCTATGACAACAGATGATGGTCAAGAACATCCAAAGTTCAGGTTTCTATCAAAATTGTGACTAAGGCACTGACCTTGTCGGACCAGTGGTGATCTTGCTTCATATCTCTATCCTTTCTTGGATGTACTGCAGAAAAGGTAAGCAGCAGTGAGCATAAGTGGGCACTGAGCAATGTTTCAAGCACTTGCTGAACAGAAACCTCCCTCCACCTATCACCTCCATCTAGATCCAGCAACAATGACAACCCACTGCTGCTTATATGTGCAGACCAGAATGCACAAATCAGACAGTATTGGCATACAGCCACTGCTGTGACCAACAACCCCTGCAACCATCAATCTACATCAATACTCATGTTTGGTGGTTTTGCAGATGCTTTACTGAGCTGTTCCGGTCCTCTCAATGGAAGATGTTCTACAGGCTTTGTATTAGATAGTGTAATTATACATTCAAACCCTTCAATGAATGCTCTGATTATTTAACAATATTGAAAAGTTGGTTAGTCAGTTGGGCAGGTTGGGCATTCAGTTGGTTGGTGGGCCCACCAACTGTGCCATTTTTGGATGTTCCAATTTAGATCTTACCTTCCCAAAGGTGCAGTTGGTGCTCTTAGGGTACTTCCTGTCAACACAAATAACCCCCCCAAAGTCCCATCAAGAAGCACATACTGTCCTGCCAGGGGTGTGGTCTGATGGATACCCAAAGCCATGAAAAACATTGAAATTCAATTGGATGTGCTATAATCTATAGAATGTCTAGAAATTGGAGGATATAAAGTGAGATCACCACTGGTCCAGTGGATCCCTGTTGCCATGAAAAAGATAAAATTCAATTGGATATTCTATAGTCTATAGAATGTCTAGAAACCAAAGTATGAGCCATCTGAAGGTTGAACAAAGGATGCTATGCAGTATTTTTGTGGAAAAGAAACCTAGTTCAAAAGGTAAGGACAGAAATGCAAAAGGTAAGATGCTTCAAGCATTGTTCTCTATAGCTTATACCACTTTCCACACCCCACCATCAATCTCTGTTGACCTCTTTCAGGAATGTGTTATGTGTTCAGGCATTATCATACATTGGTTTCATTCAGAAATCTCAGATATTTGACATGACAACACTCACACAATACCTCAGTACAGAAAGCTTATATATGTACATATCAATAGCCATACTCAAAATTGGGCACAGCATGCAGTCAATCTTGAGTAGAATATACCTACATATTTGAGCCACTATCATGTAGGTACCACATGCTGCAAGCATACTGAAAATGCGATACTCAAGCATACTGTTGAGTGCTGCCAGAGCACCAGACTTGCATATCCACACACAAGCATCACTTTCCAAGGGAAAGTTCAAGAAAATCACATTATAGGATCTAGTTGCACTGGAATGATGAGATAAGTCATTGTATGGGCTGGGATATAATGATGATATGAAGAAGCAAGTGAGCAGGGGAACAGGCAAAGGTGTAAGGAGACAGAGGTGGAGATGAGAGTGTTTGAAGGTAACAAAAAGTATTACATACCTGAATGTCTGGCTAGGTACTCTACTTCTGTCATTTGCTCACAGTTATCCAATTCACCTTGAGCACTGAATTGTGTTATTATAGCCACATAGAGGGCCAGAGTTGTTGTGACACAATGAGAATCTAATGTTGGAAAATACAAAAGAGCTTGTCAACAAACAGAGGACATATTGATATGATTTAGATGCATCAAGTTTAAACAGAATTATGCAGAAGTCACCTTCTCAGTTGTGAGAGAGTGTAGTGGTAGCCAATGTGCTTGATGTTGTTGACAATGGTGAAAAGCAGCCAGTATTGGACAATTTCAAGTGTGGAAGCTGATGATGTAGGTAGCACAGAGGCCTGATACAACAATGAAGACACAGTCAGTCCACATGTTGAATGTTGAATGTTGAGGCCTTGAGGAGATCAGGAGGTTCGGAGGTATAACAGTGGAGGTCAAGGTTCAGTCAGATGGTGTGGGGAATCTACAGCATGCTATTTTTGAAAAAGAAGCATGAATCTCTTAAGAGGTTGTACTTTTAGTCAACACAAAAAACCCCCCTAAAATCTCATCAAGAAGCATAAAATGTCCTACCTTAGGTGCCAACCTGCTGCATTCAGGAAGCTTCCTATGATTCCCTTGAAGTGCAGATCTGTTCCTTCAAGGACTGAGAGCAGACATTATATGGTCACTGAGAAAAGACAGATTAGGAGTGACTAATTGGTGGCAAAGTAAGCAATGCTGTTAATGGAGCAAAGTACAAAGACAAGGGTCAAGGGTAGTGGAGCACATGTCTTGTGATCCACATGGAAATCTTGATACTAGTACTAAAGGTAGCCACCAGTTCATACAAACTCCATGCAAAACAATAAAAGCATTTGTTGCAGTGGATCAAATCCAGATATTAGGAAGAGAAGGTAAATTAAGAAACCATAGGCCAACTTAAGTTTGTTAAGCACAGTGGCTAAAACCATTGCCATTAGAAGCTGTGCCAAATGAATCCCTAAAATTGGCATGAGGATCTTCTACACCACCAAATATGACAAAATCTGCTATCAGACTAGTGCATCGTCCTGTAACAACCTGGTGATATGACTCCTTGACAAAACAGCAATATAGTGTGGTGGTGGATGTAAGAGAATGGTCCCCTTAGGACTGTTTGACTCTATTCTGGGCTTAGTCTAAGGATGATCCACCATTCTAGCTCATCTGACATACTGCCTGTCATGCCCTACACCTTTCTGTCCCCATTAGTT
>JAGGAV010016085.1:0-10844 GCA_017657295.1 Termitomyces sp. DKA64
ACCAGCACTCCACCCCTTTGGCCTAGATCCTCAAGACAGATTGTGAGCTGTGTTCTTGACAAAGGAGTGTATCATATTATCCTTAAGCATGCACGCGACATTCATTTGTACTTTCTGGGTCTGGGTTAAACCCTTACAATCGAAGGAAATGAATTTCCAACTTTATTCTCCACTCTTATGTGTTCCACACAGCCATGGCGTTGTCATCACATACAGATACCAGTGGCTCCAATCCCAAGGGATATCGAAATGACCGTACGTGGCGCGGTGGGGGGATTCAACAAAGCAATACTAATGATCACCGTAGATCTGTGTGACCACTTATGTCACTGAAGGTATGTCATGGTGACAATATAAGTTTAAAATATGACAAAGGATGATTGAAACAGGTTAAGTACAAAGGCACTACAAAGGGCATAATATGACACAAGTACGAGACACCTACAGCTCAAGTGAACTGAACTCATTTTTTATCTTGTGAGCTCGAGCCTGGCCTCCGGTGCTAAGACATCGATGAAGTACTTTCAAATTGGTTCACAGCAAAAAATACAAGTAGCTAGTCCGTGACATAAATTGTCGGGACAGGAATAGCCGGAATCTGCTGCTTGTCAGATCATCCACTTTCAACAATCGCAATACTCCGAAAGATGACATACCACACACTTTCTAGATGGGTCACAATCGGCGTCTTTACCGCACGCTTGGAGAGTCCAGCACCAATCATTAGTGGTCTGATTCATAAGCTTCCAGCAAGTTCGCAATATACTGTCTAGTAAACCACAGTAGGCGGTGTCTGCCCTGGGAGCAAGTCTAAGGGAGTTGATCATTTAATAAGTGAACATTACATGTAAAGGCCAATTGCATACAGTATGTCTGTGGTGGACGGAAGATTGACGTTGCGCTCGATGATGGTGTCTGTCGGACTTGCAACAACGGCTTGAGAAATGCTGAAGAGAAGGACGACCCAGGCTTGGGGCTTCATCTGCATGATGATGAAAAAGTTTGTAGCAAGTGTTCAGAGTTCACTTTGATTCGGGGGTGTAAGAGCACAGAGAAGGTGCTTTTTAAATCTGGGTGCCGTTACAAGCACGTCAGATATGCGTGACAGTCATTAACATTATTATACACACCCATCTATATGTGTCACCTCGCCTTAGCCAAGGTTTGGATGATTCTAAAATCATCCAGCCTATCCCGTTGCGATCAGGTTATATACAGAGAGACGTGAGCAGACATGATTAATTTACTACTATGCTGTCACAACACACCGTAAGGTTATTGTTAGGGGAAACTGCTTCCTGACATGAAAGAGACTTACATAGAGAGCGAGAGATGGAATCTCCCTGAGGTATTCAGTTCCACCTGTGCCTCCTCTCTAGGACCTCAAACCACTTCATTCAGTAGTTTAAGCCGATGGTTGTGTCCGCACGATGGTTGTGTCGAGGACAATCAATTCAGGGTCTTTGAGAGGACTGGATGCAGCCTATCCCATGCCCGGCTAGTGTATTTCTGCCGTCAACGCGGCTAAACGCTATAAAGTTGAGTGTAGTGATTTGTACAAATGAGGTAAGGGAAAAGAAGAAAATATACATATTGGAAAGATAATGTAGCACTCTTCTCGTTTTTATAAACTGTGTGTCACTCCAAAGGAAACTATTGAACTATATTGAAAGTAGACCGAGCAGAAAAATCGATTACTGTCCTCGTGTATTTGTCCATGTCAAATGGTTGTACATTGTGTATTTGAGATGAAAATAATGCAGTTTGTCTATCATGTACCCGATGAGAGATATTGTCTCGTTATTATGTGTGTATACTGTCTGTGATCCCCACCTACAATCTGTTTTTGTTTGTATCTTGTTTGTGTTCGTTGGTTGTTGGCTCAGGTAACTGGGAATACAAAGCCCTAGAGGAATGTGGTAGGCCAATAATAGGCATAGGTTCTTACTCCATTTTCTCTTTGCGCAACGTGTGTATTTCTAGCATAGTAGTGGCAAGCTTATCTCAATGGGGCTTTGATGTTTCCCCACTTGCCCTTTACTAGTGTAGTTATTATTATGCACACAATCTAGGTCTACCGAAGTGTATCATGTAAATTTAGCTATTAGTTATCATTGGTAGATACCAATATAGTAACATAGTATTATGATCCCCACTGCCATAAAGTCTCAATCTGGCAGCGGTGTGCACAGCTGAGATATTCATTCCCCTCAACCACACAACCATCAAACTTTATAATGCTGTCCGCCTCAGCATCCACTAGTATTATTGATACTGGTCTGGCGTCCAGCAGAATGACTTACCCAGTTCTAACCCTGGCTAATGTCTTGGGTTTCCAGGCCCTGTTCCCCAGTGGATCTGAGCCCCAAAGGTCAGCAGAACCTGATGACTGGGGCTTTGATGCTACCCCACTTGCCCACTTGCCCTTCACTAGTATAAGGTCCACCAAAGTGTATCATAACAGATGTAACCTGAGCTATTAGTTAGCATTGGTAAATACCAATATAGTAATATAGTAATATGATCTTCACTGCCATAAAGTCTCAATCTGGCAGTGGTGTGTGCAGTTGAGATATTCATTCCCCTCAACCACACAACCATCAAACTTTATTATGCTGTCCACTTCAGCAGATCCATCTCATCAGTCCACTAGTATTATTAATATACTGGTCTGGCGTCCAGCAGGATGAGTTACCCGGGTCCAATCTTGGCTAATGCGTTGGGTTCCCAGGCCTTGTTCGATATGGCAAGTTTTTTGGCAAACCCGGACAACCCACATAGCTAGTTGGTAGACGGCTGTTAGGTTCGCTATATTGTATGTACTGTTTTCGACAACCTTTGATGATGGAAATTTTGCTTTTCGGTTTGATAAAGGAAATTCAGGCCATTTGCATATAGGACTGGTCCTATCTCGTATATTTATATTTGAGTTTTGAGTTTTTGAGATTGTCGAATTCTCACATTGTTGAAGCGAAGCGAGGAAAGGGAACAGATATCGGCGCAACTTCAAATTGGGCTAAGACTAATGTTGTGGCTTATTCTGTTCCTCCCATCATCAAGCATATCGGTTTACATGTATTCTCTTCACTGTCAACAACATTCTTTCTATTCTCTTTATGTATTTCTGGAAGGAAAGACGTTGAAAGTGATAGGTTTGGTCCTCGGGGTCATACATGGAATGAAGAGATGGCGCTTTTAGCTGATTATGCCAAAATGGGTCTGGCTGACTTCTCTGTTATTGAAAAAAAAAAAAAAAAAAAACACACAAGAAGCAAAATACAGATCTCAATAGAACGGTAACTCGGGGTTAGCGTATGACGTGCGTATTTATATACGAGTTTGTTTGGCTGTAATTTTCAGTAAATCCTGATGGGAAACAAGAGTCCTTCATTCTCAGTCAGGTATAGTTTGTGAAACATATTCAGAGTACTTGTCCCTAAGCATGCCTATAGTTCTAGCAAGTAGAAACTCTGTGGAACATCTAGAACTCTATTAAACGTCTAGAGTCTAGTCATCTGAGTACATAGGCTTTGTCATCTCTCATTTGTCATTGTCTCTCTTGGCTGTGATGCCACCATGATGTTGCTGTGTCGATTTCCATCTCTACCTCGATCCCAAGGCCTTAGTTTTGCTATCTGTGCTGTCTGAAGGCCATCAAGAAGATATCCTCCTCTATTTGAATGAATAAATAGTAATAGCTCAGAAATTCTAGAAAGATAACAGCTGGTGCTACAGTGGCAGTGCTCCATTCCCCAAAGGACTTGTAAGTCGATATACTCTTTGAATCATGATCAATGACTATATCTAAGTTGCATGTAATAGTGGTACACAATATCCTAGCGATATCATCCCTTTACCTTGAAGTTTCAGAGTGATTTTGAGAGACACAAAGTCCTGGAGGTGTTGTCTGTAGACATGTGAGGAGTACTGGAACATGTTTGAGTCAGATAGGTTTTTTGTTTTCATTGAATTCATCCAAGCTGGATGACTGCATTCTGAGATCTAGAATAGATCAAGGCCTTATTCTCGAGTTTTTTGTCCACAAAAACCAGTGCTTCTTTGTATTTGCTTCTCTTCATTCTTGCTCTTTGCATGTATATATTTACAAGACTATATTTCAGTCACCATCATATCCTCGTTGCCTTTTCCATTCCCTCTGTATGTTTGAATCACCCATTGTTCATGTGTTTCTTCATTTTGTTGTCTACTGTTACAGTGATTAGTTGCCTTTGCAAGGGTACTTGAGCCAGGTTTGCTGATGTCATAATGACTTTCTGAAATGTACTCAGATATATGAATTGATTGTATTTCTCCCTTTCTCACCTGTTGATCTGTAGGATCCAGAAGCATCAGATGTGTGAGTGTCATGAAGTCTTTGATATGTAACAAGCTACCTTGTCAGATTCCCAAACTGGATTGCCCTTGTGGTGTGGGTATGCCATCAAACTTTTCACCTGTAGATGTGCAAATTGTGCTGGAGGCACACATGTGTGAGGAGGAGAAAAGATGAGAATTGAGGTTGATGAGGAAGTTACAAAGGTAATTTGGTAACCAGCTTTTGAGATGGATAATATGATCTAGATCTCAGAAATGCCATGCCCTGCAATGATACATACTAGTACACCACAATCTTGAACAAAGACAGAAGGAGAAGTGTCAAGTGCCTCTGAAACAAGTGTTTCCTGTTCCAAGAGTATGAGATAATATCTTAGTTGAAATCCAAAAGGTCATTCAGGTGTAAGGGTTAATGATTAATCTTGGCCACCTTTTCGGTACATATCTGCAGATCTCCACGATCTCCTCGGCAGAGTGAACTTCTTGTTTAAAAAGGTATGTACTACATACACTAAGCACCTACTGCCGATGGCACCATGTGATTACGTCCTCTTGTAGGCTGCTACCCCTTTGACCTCTGAATGCAGAACCCTTACTATCCACCCACAGGTTGCAATATAGGCCATCATACAGAGTCGCCTGGAGCCGCCAGAAAGGAGAAAGTAGTGGATAGCAACTTCATACCTGAACATATTATGTCAAAAAAAGGATACACGTTCGATGATGCCAATGACGATACTATTCTCCCTCGTTCCCCTCACCGATCGCATCCATCAGCCGATACCGGAACCACTTATCATGCATGACATGCCATGAGATGAGTGACGGTGGACCGGGAGAGACCCACCCACACAGAACGCGATGCGATCTGGACTGTTACTGGACTGTCAGCCCCCCTCCCCCAAGTTCCGCACTCTATATCAATATCAGCCAGATTTCCGGGTATTGAAAAGAGAAAGAAAGAAAAAACAAAGAACCAAGCCACCTACAACAAGCAGCAGTAGTCATGAGTGGAGACGAATTCCATTCTTGAAACCCAAATTACAAGCACTACCCGAAATCTCAAGGGGAACCCTTCAAAGCCAGGTGGACATATTCATGTCCCATGGCTTAGTTGGTTACGGCGTCCGACTGTTACACCTCTCAATCAATCGGAAGATCGAGAGTTCAAGTCTCTCTGGGACAGTCATCGAATTGATGTTCGTTTTTCTCTCTTCCTTTCTTTTTTTTTCTTTTCTTTGTGTTCAAAACACGCACACACCTCATCCGAACGCATGCGTACAACAAGTACGTTTCCCATGGCATAGTCCATCGATCGGAAGCATCGAGCAAGTGTCTCTGGGACCTGTCTTTCTATGTAGACGAAAATCACTGTATTTCCCTAGACAACATGAATCCAACAAAAGAACATTGTCAACCGGGTCCCCAACCGCCGCTAATGCACCATATCCTCCCACGTCCTCCCAACCGTCCTAACCAGATCCTCCTCCGTAACCCGTTTCGCGCTCGAAAAGTATCCCGCGGCGATCTTGGCGTCGATCTCGACACGCGAGTCCGGGGGTATGAGGTGGTCTGTGCGCGAGCGTTAGCGAGGCTAGGTGCGAGTACAAAGGACAGTACACGTTACCTGGTAAATCATACCGCCTCTTGATAGGTATTCCACTGTTCACAATGGCGTCGTATTTCCTGTCGGGTGCGCGCACATCAACCAACGCCTCGCCTCGGGACGGGAAACCCACTCACATATCGCTCATCGACACCATCCCCGCGATGCTTTTGACACCCAGCCAATGGAGCACATCCGGCATGAGCACCTGGAACCTCATATCCTTCACGCCCGCGATCATCTCCGTGCTCTTAAAGTACCGGTCCGCAGAGTCGCCCCCGCGCTTGCGGAGGTTGTACACGAGGTACTTGGTGACTTCGCCGAGGGCGCGGCCTTCTTTGCGGAAGTAGATGATGAGGCCGACGCCCCCGCGCTGCGCACCCCGGATGCATTCGAGGATGGCGTAGGTGAGGTACGGCTTGCAGGTGCAGATGTCGGACCCAAAGACGTCGGAGCCGTTGCCTGGGGGCGTTTAGTGCGAGTGAGGACGAAGACAGGCAACGGACGTACATTCGTCGTGCACGCGCAGAGTTAGGTGTTTGGATTCGTCAGAGAGGTAGGCGGGGTTTCCGACTGGTGGTTGCTGTGTAAGAGTGGAGAGAGATAAGACAGGACAAGACACGAACAGATGTAGACGGTGAGACCGCCGATGGGGGGGAGAAAGACTTTGATATCGGGTCTCGTGATGAGTTCGGGGTACATTCCGCCCGTGTCTTCAAACAGAGCGCGGCGGAGAAGGCTTTCGGAGCTGTTATTGTTATCATGGTCAGCGAAACATCATGCATCAGGGCGCGGATACGCACATCCCAAAGCGGTCTGCCACGCCCGGGAGATACCATACGGGCTCCACGGCGGCTTTGCTTACAAAGACCTCGACGCCGCTGTCGCGCTCACTCACGGAGCCGTCCTCGTTCGTCGCAGGCGGGCTCTTCAACACGATCTTGCCGTCTACATGGAGCTCTCCGGACCGAACAGACTCGTCGAGCTCGCTCATCTTCAAATGGGCTTTGGTCACGGCGATGCTGGGCCGGACATCGAGCCCCTCGTGCTTGATCTGCTGGGCGAAGAGCGAGGGCACGAGGTGGCCGTACGGATCGAGGGAGACGATCTTGGTGGGGTCGGACCAGGACGGCTGGGGGGGGATGGAGACGGGGGGCTCGGTCTGGGAGTAGTCGGGGACGTGGGACGGGGAGAGGGCGCCCATGGCGATGGAGAGGGCGCGGTAGATGGAGTAGGAGCCCGAGTGGGCGCCGATGGCGTTGCGGTGCTTGATGGAGGACGGCAGGCGCGAGCAGATGACCGGCCCGCGCGTGCGGCCGTCCGGCGCGCCCCACTCGAGGCGGTACGGCGTGATCCCGTGCTGGTCTGGGTACGCTGCGGCAGGGTTAGGGTTGGCCTCGTGGCTGGGCGTCGCACATACTGGTCAGATTGACACGCCCCGGATAGAGCGCCTTCTCGGGTCGCGGCACGGGTGCCGGTTCCTGGGCTTTGACGGCAGGTGCGCGCGTGGGCGACGACGGCGACGGCTCTTTCGACAGGGCGTCGAGCTAGATCCGCGGTGGTCAGCGGGGCACACAACGACAAACACTCGTGACGAACCTTGGCCTCGATGGCCTGCTGCTGGATTCGCAGCGCATCGAGCTGTGCGAGGATCTGCGCGAGAACCGCGTCGGATGCAGCCATGCTTGCTGCCAGAGACGCGGCCCAGTCTTATATACGAGTCAATGACATCAATCCGCGGAGCTTGCGATACGTCAACCGATAACGGACCGGCTGACGTTGCAAAACCCGCAAGGGGCGCACGCCAAGACCGACCCCGCACTTCAACCTCAGCGGCACACGCGGAAAGCGTCAAGGACAGCGTTCATTAATTTCGAAGCTTGATGGCAGTTGACGTGCATGACAATACAAGCGCTCGCAGGAGTGCGTCCAGTATATGCTCCAAGACAGTTCGCACGCGAACCAAGGGCGTGGGAGCATACAGGTAGGTGCTTGAGGGTCAAGTTGAGCGAGAGGTCAGGGTGGGCGTGATGGGGAACAAGGAAAGCGCAAAGTCAGGGACTTTTGGGTGTCGATCAAAGTGTGGATTTGTTTGTGCTCACTCTGCATATGGTTGCTTCCATGTTTCATGTGGTGTCACATGTAGCTGTTACCCTCGCTAGAAGCTCATCGACGTCCAGACCTCGGTCTATTCCGATGCTGACTAGATCAGCATTTCCATGTACGTGTTTCGCGAACTGTTTCCGAATCCGATGTACTCTTAACATGATCACCAACGTCTTCACCAAGTTTTTTGCCAATGTCAAGTCTAATACATTTTATGAGCTCCACTCTGTTCATGTAGCCGGGTACCACATACTCTCAGCTCTCAGCTTCCCGTGGATAGCTTATGCTACATACCTGTCCATTCTCGATATGTTCATATCAAGTTGTCAATAAGCAGTCTACTCTGCTCAGATTACAGGCAGAGAAAAGGCGGAATACATGACTTCCAGGAAACAAAACAGGCTGAGGGAGTGATGGCCCCCATCAAGAACGAACATTTAGGACCCTGAAATCAACACCCGTAAACGGAAACTCTACTTGACCCCGGGTCAAGGGAAACTTTAAAATTCAGTCAATCAAGCTCAACGCTGAAATAGCACTTCCTGCTCCTGTACCCCTTCATACCAGCTATTCGTCCCATTACCCATACATTGTCCATGCACCCATTGTCCTTGGTGACATGTTTGGCACAGCTGCTGAACCTGTGATGGTGCATTTGTGGCACCCTGCAATAACACTGTATATTGTAACACCCTGATCAGAGTGGAAAATGTAGTCAGGAGCCTTAGTTCCATCTCATCAATTATGGTTCAAAGAATATATTCACTATTTCACTTACAAGTCTTTGAGGAAGGGAGCACTAACAGTTCTGAGATTGAGTGTAGATTGAGGTTTTCCAGTCAGAGGCCCCATCCACAAAAAATTAAGCTATGTGACTATTTACTTTATATTTATAATATTACATAACTCAACAGTGCACTGATTGTATAATGTATAGGGACTTCACTTCATCATTCACACTTTCATTTGTTTGTTTCACTTTGTTCAGTTTGAAGTTAAACATTTTGATCAATCTAATACTAATGTTTACAATACTAACCCAAACTCTGTTAGAGATTGACTTCATAAAAACCTCTTTACCCATAATGAGCACATATTTTCTATGGGAGAGCTGACTTCATTCAGGTCATGTGGTAACCAGAGTTTCAACAACAATAGATAGTGGGCTTGTTACCCAGTGGTTGAACATCAATTCAGGACTGCCTCCAGCATTTTAGTATCTCATCATCATCCTGATGTAGAACCTGCTTTGATCATATTAACAGGACACTGTATAACATATGTGTGTTAAGTTTTGATATCATCAGTTAACATTCAAATTAATAATTGGCTGACAGTATCAGCTATAGCAGGATGTCAATTTCAATATCAACTGAAGGTGGTTATCTACTACAGAAGTGATCACTTAACTGTTGTTTTTCTTTTGTAGACTCTGAAGGATATGTACAGGTGCAGTAGTATGCAGAGAAAAAATTCAACTTTGGAAAATACTGACTTTTCTTGATGTTTTACAAAGTTAGCCGGTATTGCTTGCGTGAGACGATAATGACATAGTATAAGTCAATCTACATCACAGTTCCATCATCTAAGCTAAAGCAAACCCCTTCCCCCTAGATCTCAGTAATACCATGCTGTGCAATGGTCTATACCTTGCATATGTAGCATGGGCTGCCACATATGATCCTGTAATTGGAGGAAAGAGGTTCAGATAGCAGAGATGGTCAGTCTGAGGCCATAAGATTGATGTAGAGAGGAAAATTGACACAGTGATCTGGCTGTGGCATCACAACAGAAAGAGACAATGAGTGAATGAGAGACGAGAAAGCCTATGTAATCATACAACTAGAGTCTAGATGCTGGTGCCTTTTCTCCCTTGATATATGTGCACTGGAAATGATATGACAGGCTACTTTTTCACTATTCCCGGAGAAAACAATATTGGCTGCCAGTGGTGGTACACACATGATCACTGACAGTATCACAATGAACTGTGATTGGATACATTACACCCGGACTGCACTATTTGCATACCAAATGTGCAACATACAACCCTCTGCGACACGGACAAATACACGAGGATAGTAATCACTTACCTTTTCTGCTTGGTCTACCTTCAGTTTGATAAGTGACACACATGCACGAGAAGAGTGCGACACTATCTTTCAATTCGAATCTTTTTTCTGATTTCCCTTACGTCCTTTGTCCAAATCGCGCCTTGGCGGCGGAAATATGCTAGCTGGGAATGGCATAGGCTGCATCCAGCCCTCCCACCGACCCGGAATTTCCCTCGATACATCATCTGGACCCAGTCGTCTGTTAAAATCACTAGATGAAGTGGTTCAAGGTCCTAGAGAAGAGGCACGGCTGGAGCTGAATACCTTAGAGGATTTCCATCACTCCCTCTATGTAAGTCTTTTTGATGCCGGGAAGAAATTTTCCCTGATGATGACCTTATGGTGTATTGAAGCAATACAGTCGTAAATTAATCGTGTCTACCAACGTCTCCCTGTCTATAACTTAGCCGTAAGCCGCGTCGGCGGCGGATACACACTAGCTGGGCATAGAATAGGCCGGATGAGTTTAAAATCATCCAAACCTGGGCTAATGCGAGGTGATACATAGAGACGTGTGTACATATAATAATGTTAATGACTGTCACACATATCTGACGTGCTTGTAACGGCACCCAGGTACAAAAAGCACCTTCTCTGTGCTCTTACCCCCCAGAATCAAAGTGAAGTCTAAACACTTGCTACCAACTTTTCCATCATCATGCAAATGAAGCTCCAAGCCTGCG
>JAGGAV010016086.1:0-10808 GCA_017657295.1 Termitomyces sp. DKA64
CAACCAGTGTCCAGGAAGAATGGAGTCATCTGAGTGGAAGAGTGAACATGATTGTTGTACTGAAACTCTGCATCTGGAAGGAGCTCATCCTAGTCATCTTGCCTCTCATTGCAAAACAGGTGGAGATACTGCTCCAGTTCCTGATTAACATGTTCTGTCTGTCCATCTGACTGAGGGTGATAGGCAGTGGTGGTGTGGAGCTTCACTCCAAGCAAATGGTACAGCTCCCAAGTGAATTCTGCCACAAACTGAGAGCCTTGATCAGAGACATACCCATCAAACAGACCATGGAGTTTCTAGACATTCTTCTGATACAGACTAGCTGCTCCCATGGCTGAACAGGTGGTGTGGATAGGGATGAAGTGGGCTTGTTTACCATAAAGGTCCACTACCACCATTACAGCATCATATCCATGAGCATCTGGGAGTTCCACAATGAAGTTCACAGAGGCAACACTCCAATGAGTGGCTGGAATGGGGAGAGGGTGGAGCTGACACATGGGTGACTGGCAGTGAGGCTTGGTGTGAAGACAGAGGTCACAGGTGCTAGTGTAGGTGCCTACATAACAAGACATCTGGGGCCACCAGTAGTTTTGGGACATCAGTTCCAGTGTTTTTCATCTACCAGGATGTCCAGCTACACAAAAGTCATGGTGTTGCTCCACAATGCAATGATGGAGTTCTGGGATGTTAGGAACATAGATGCATTCTCTGAAGGTCAGAAGCCCATCCTGGAGACCCCACTCATCTGCATGTACTGACTTAACTGGCTTGTCATGTCTAAAGAGTCTGAGCAGCCTGAGCCACTGCATCCTCTTGCATGCCCTCTTGATTCCCTCACTGAATGTCCTTGAGGATGTTTGCCTCATCTCCTTGGACCACAATTCCCTCTAGAGCACAAATGGCAAAGAGCTCAGGCTTGAGGAGGATGATGTTGTCATTATCACCTGCTCCAGTGCCATGGTCAGCTTGCCTAAATAATGCATCTGGCTTACCCATGCTCTGTCCAGGTTTGTGGTGTAGTGAGAAGTTGAAGTTAGCCAGATACAAGGACCATCAAGCTTGGCATCAATTGAGCTTCTTGGCCATATGAAAGTACTTTAGGTTCTTGTGATCTGTCCAGACTTCAAACCTGTGCCCTCAAGAAAATGTTGCCATTCTTCAAAGGACCAAATTATAGCAAGCATCTCCTTGTCATGAATCTCATAGTTCCATTTTACTGTGTTAAGGCTCTTTGAGTAGAAGGCTACAGGATGCCACTTGCCATCCTCTTTGGACTGCTGAGAGAGAACTGCTTCTGTGGCAAAGTCAGAGCTATCTACTTCAACATGGAAGGGAGAGTCATCATCAGGGAATAAGAGGACTGGCTTAGAGGTCACTGCTTGCTTGAGGGCATCAAAGGCAACATGCTGTGAGGACTTCCATTGCCATGCTGTGTCTTTGACAGTGAGGTCAAAAAGTGAGTGGGCATGGTAAGAGAAGTTCTGGATAAACCTCTGGCAAAAGTTAACAAAACTTAGAAAGGCTTGGACTTCCTTCTTGTTCTTGGGCTCAGGCCACTCTGCTACACCTGCTACTTTGACTGGATTGATGATCAGGCCTAGGTACTCAACCTTAGTCTATTTAAACTCACCCTTCTCTGGCTTAAGATAGAGCTAGTGTTGGCAGAGGTGCTCTAAAACAATGTGTGTGATCTGACAGTGTTCCTCTAGAGTCTTGGTGTAGATGAGAATATTGTCAAGATACATACAAACAACACCCTCTGCAATCAGATCATGGAAGATATCATTCATCATTGTCTGGAACATGACTGAATTATTAGTGAGACCAAAGAATATTACTAGAGGTTCAAAGAGTCTGTAGTTGGTTCTGAATGCTGCCTTCCACTCATCTCCTTCCTTGATGTGCACATTGTTGTAGCCCCAATGGACATCCAACTTAGTGAAGTATTGTGCACCTCAAAGGTTGTTGACAAGTTCAGAGATGAGTGGCAGGGGATAGCAGTTCTTTACTATCATTGCATTCAGGACTCAATAATCCTGAACCAGATGGAGGTCCCCATCCTTCTTTTTAATGAAGAAGACTGGGGAGGCCATTGAAGACTTAGAGGACTGTATCCTGCCAGAGCTAAGGTTCTCTTGCAAGAACACATCCAGTTCATCCTGCTCATGGGATGCAAGTGGATAGACTTTGAAACTGAATGGGAAGGGCATCAGATATCAGCTCAATGGCATGGTCTCATTGCTTGTGCTCTGAGAGTGAATCAAATGATGCCTCAGAGAATATATCCTCAAAGTCATGTAGATAATGAGAAACTGTGCTATGGAAGGGTTTTGGCTGGGAATTTATTGCAAATGCCTTGGCTAGTTGTTGAGAAGTTATCTGAATAGCCCTGATCTCTGCTACCATAGGAGGAGGGCAGAGCATTGTGGTATAAATCCTATCACTGACCTCAATGGTCTTGTCTGGAGACTCTAGGTTTGGAGTGCTGGCAAAGTCCCCTTCACATCTATCTTCCTTCTGAAGTTCACATCCAACACCTTGGACATCCTCATAGAGGGCCTCTCTATGAGAGAATGCCAGAGGAGGGGATTCAAAAGGTTAAGATCAGCAAAGAGGAGATGCCCTGTGCAACAAGCATGCATGGCAGCATGCTTATGAACCTTTGCTCTATGCTCCTTGCAGGCCTCCTCCTTACAGGTCAGGCAATGATGGGGATAATGGCTCATCTTCACCTCACCCTTAGTCTAGTCAATCTCAGGGTTATGTTCATATAACCTGGTGAACCCTAAGATCATGTCTTGCTTCCTCAAACTAGTGACAGCAAAAGTGGCATGTTCAGAGTGGTTCTGATAATGAAGCACCAGATCCACTATAGAGTGAATAGAGCCAGCTTCATTGAGTGTGCCATCAACATTGTATATAGGGATTGGACAAAAGAGGGGATGGGTTGTGAGATGGTGTCATTGCACATAGTCTGTGTCAAGGAAGAGGCCTGTTGCTCCACTGTTAAGCAGGGCAACAATGCTTTGGGTCTGCTGGGTGTCAGTTGTCTCAATTTCAACTTGTAGCTTCAAGGAGTTGACAGAAGGGGTGGAAGCAACAATGTTACAATGGGGAAGACAACATTTCTATGCAGGAATCTGAGTGTATGGGCTAGGAGTAGTATTCCTAGCTGAGGCTTTAGCTGGGAGGGGGCTTCGTATATCTAAGGGAGGGCTTATTATTTTGGGCATAGTATTAATAGCAGCAACAGATATATTTGATCCTATAAACAGGGAAGTGAAACAATTAGCACTAGGCAATGGAGGCATACAGATCATTTGTTGCCTCTTTAAAAATCCTCCTCTAGCTCTGCTGATGCAACCTCTGACTCATAAGCAACCTCAGTGGGCAGAGTAGGTAAGAGGGCATCTGGGAAGGGGGCTGCTGACACATTTTGGGCTGCTAAGAGCTAGACAAGCAGCTCCTCCTGCTCTTATAAAGAGAGATAATGCACTTCCAACCCTTGAGGACAGTAATGAGCAAAGTGGCAAGCCTTTTCACAGTGTCAACACAACAAGGAGGTGGAGGACTGATGGCAGGGGGCATCAACATTCATAGAGGCTCCCTAAGGTAGAGAATGTGGGAGAGCAGCTGGAGGAGCATAGAAAGGAGCAACACAGGAGAGGATAGGAAGGATTGCACCTGCTCAAGAAGTAGCCAGAGAGCAAAAAGGAATAGAAAGATGCTGAGTATGTTGCAGCTCACACTTAAGTTTCATCAGCTGCCACTGCTCACATGCCACCTTGTACCAGGTGTCTACATGTTCATCATCTGGGTGCTCCTCAGCCATATTATCAATATGGTCCATAAGAGAGGGGTGGAGTCCTTCCTGAAAGGTGAGGCAGAGCTGAAGACCATCTGGATACTCAGCCTGCTTGACCAAGGCATGGAATAAATCAATATACTTGTCCAAAGACTGCTTTCCTTGACCATACTAATCTCAGTCTTGAAGGGAGAGGGCAGCAGTCTTGGCTGGGTCAAGGGGGAAGAACTCAGCTCAGAAATCCTTCTCAAACTCTATCCAACTAGCAAAACTCTCTACTCCTCCTGGATGCCAGAAGATGCACAATGCATAGGTCAAAGCTTGGCCCATCTTCATATAGGAGAGGACCCAGGCAATTTTGAAGGCATCAGAGGTGAAGGCTTCACCACTCAGCTGAATATAGGTAATACAGGACTGGAGGAAATGTTCCCCAACCTTATGGTCTCCATCAAAGATGTCAGAAAGTGCAGGGCTGCAGGGCAAGGAAGTTTGGAGTAAGGAGTTGAAAGGCCTGAACTAGGGGCCAAAGTGGACCTTTTTGCAGCTGCTGGTAGTGTAGGGGGAGTGGTGGGAGCAAGAGGGAGGCATTCCAGAAGGATTTGGAAGGAGAGGGACACAGCTTCAGTAGTTTGGTGTAGTCCAATGAGTTTGGCAGTGTGGGAAATAAGGGAAGCTTGGGTAAGTTGGACCTGTATTTCTAGAGCCAACAAGCAACTTCAGGCTTCATCCTGGGGGCTTGAAGCATCAGGGGGGGATGCTAGAGGGGCTGGCTGGGTCATAGTGAAAGCACAGAGAGTAATAAGTTGCCAGTGGAGGAGAGACCTTTCAGTTGCACCAACTTATCAGAACAATTGACACAATTGTATTGACTTATCAAAACAATGGAAAAGGGGGCTCCCAGACTGAAACTAGAGACTTGTTCTGCTGTAAGGGTGACCTCTGGAGGCTGTGGCTAAGTCACACAACTGGCAGAGGGAGATCCAAAGTCTATTCAGTACTGTACAAGGGTCTATGGACATAACTACTCACCTGATAGAGGGAGATCCAAAGAGAACAAGTCTAAGGAGCTCCCTGGCCAGGTGTGACACTTCAAGAAAACTTCTAACCCTAACCCAAAGGTGCAAACTTCAGAAATTGCCATAACTCCAGAGATTGTACCAAAAATGGAAATCCATTGTAAATGGCCTCAATCTCTGGACTCACAGCACATGATTATGTGAAAATATAACCAGAAGATAGCCTTTGGTTGAAAGTATTGGTCACCAGAGGATAGGAGAATGGCAATGAAAGACAGACTTGGAACAGAGGACACAAACTAGAGGTTCCAGTATGAGCAGTCTCCTGACAGGCTTGGTCTGGAGGCAGAGATTGCATGTACTAGTGTAGGACCCAATATACTGGGACATCTGAGGCCACCAGTAGTTCTGGGACACTAGCTCCAATGTCTCCCACTGGCCATAGTGTCCTGTGATCTGGGAATTGTGGTGCTGCTCTACAATCCTCCAGTGGAGCTCCAGATCATTGGGCACATAGATGTGGTCCCAGAAGGTCAGGAGTCTGTCACAGAGGGCCCATTTGTTTGTGCAGACAGACTTGGTGCTGGTGGTATGTCCTGACTTGAGTGCCTAGGCTGCCTGAGTAACAAGTTCTTCCTGCAAACCATCCTGGTTTCCTTGCCAGATGTTGTAGAGGATCTCCACCTCCACTCCCTCAATGGCTAGGCCTTCCATGACTCAGATCATGAACAACTCAGGTTGGAGGAGGACAATGTTACTGTTGTCATTTCCCCTAGTGCTGTGGTCTGCTCTCCAGGACAGGGCATCAGGCTTTTTCATATTCTGGCCTGGCTTGTGGTGCAGTGAGAAGTCAAAGTTGGCTAGGTAGAGGGACCACTGGGCCTGCTAGCAATTAAGCTTTTTAGCTGTCTGGAAGTACTTGAGGTTCTTGTGATCAATCTACACTTTGAACTTATGCCACACATCCTCCAGAAAATGCCACCACTCCTCAAAGGACTGGATGATGGCCAACATCTCCTTGTCATGGATTTCATAGTTGTGCTCCACTGCATTCAGGCTCTTAGAGTAGAGAGCCACCAGATGCTATTTCCCATCTTCCCAGAATTGGTGTGACAGAACAGCTCCAGTGGTGAAGTCAGAGCTGTCAGCTTCCACCTGGAAGGGGGAGTCATTGTCTGGGAAGAGGAGCATGGGTCTGAAGGTGATGGCATGCTTGAGATTGTTGAAGGCTGTCTGCTTTAGAGAGCCCCAGCTCCAGGTGGCATCCTTTGGTGAGGTTGAAGAATGGTTGGGCATGATGGGGGAGATCCTGTTTGAACCTCTAGTAGAAGTTAGTGAAGCCTAGAAAGGCTTGCACACTCCATGACACCTGCCAGCTTCACTGGGTCCATCTCCACAGTTCTGTGCAAGATGACCAACCCAAGATACTTGACCCAGGTCTGCTCAAACTCACACTTCTCTAGTTTGAGGTAGAGTTGGTGAAGGTGGAGGCATTCCAAGATGATGTGCATAATCCAGCAGTGCTTCTCTAGCATTTTGGTGCAGATGGGAATGTTGTTGAGATATATGCACACTACACCTTTGGCAATGAGGTCCTGGAAGATGTTGTTCATCATTGTCTGGCAGGTGGCAGGGCTGTTGGTGAGTCCAAAGAATATGACAAGGGGTTCAAACAATTCTCAGTTGGTCCAGAAGGTGGCCTTGGCCTTCCATTTGTCTCCCTCCTGGATGCATACATTGTTGTAGCCCCACTGGACATCTAATTTAGTGAAGTACTGCACCTCTCAGAGATTATTGATGAGCTCAAAGATGAGGGGGAGGGAGTAGCAGTTCTTCACAGGTCATGGCATTAAAAACCTGGTAGTCCTGGACTAGTCAGAGAGAGCCATCCTTCTTTTTGATGAAGAAAACCAGAGAAGCCATTGGGGATTTGGAGGAGAAGATACAACCAGAGGCCAGGTTCTCCTGCAGGAAGGCATTGAGTTTGTTCTGCTCCTTCAGCACTAGTGAGTAGACCTTATAGCTGGCTGGCTTGGAGTCTGGCATTAATTCAATGGCATGGTCCCACTGCTTGCACTCTGGGAGCAAGTCAAAAGAGGCCTTGGAGAACATGTCCTTGAATGCATGGAGATACAGAGGCACAATGTCCCAGAATTGCCAGGGCAAGGAGTTTGCAGCAAAGGCCTGGGCCAGTCACTGGAAGGTGGTCTGGCTAGCCCAGATCTCTGCATTAGAGGGCAGGGACCATAGGGTGGTGGTATATATCCAGTCTCCAACTTCCACTGCCTCTACCAGAAACTCCAAGTTGCACAAGCCATAGAACTCCCCTCCTGAATCCTCCTCCAGGGCCATGCTGCTACTCTGGTTGTCCTCATAGAGGGCCTCTCTATGGGGGAATGCCAGGGGCAGGGGGTCCAGAAGGCCTAGATCAGTGAAGGGGAGGTGGCCAGCATGGCAAGCCTGAATGGCTGTGCACTCTCAAACCTCAGCCCAGCATTGTTCCTTGACCTCAGTGGCACAGGTAGAACACCTCTGGGGGCACTGGCTCACAGTTACCTACCCCAGGCCCAATCTACTTTGGGGTTGTGCTCCAAGAGCCAGGTAAAACCAAGGATCATGTCCTGCTTGCATAGGCTGGTTACAGCAAAGACTGTGCACTTGGCATGGCTCTGGTAGCAGAGGACAAGATCTACCATGGAGCTGATGGCACCTGCTTTGTTGGGCATTCTATCAATATTAAACACTGGAATGGGCTTGGAAAGTGGCTGCATGGTCAAGCTGTGGCACCTTACAAGCTCCAAGTCTAGGAACAGCCTCATCACTCTGCTGTCCAGGAGGGTGGTGACTCTGCAGGTTTGCTGAGTGTCCATGGTCTTGACCTCCATGTTGAGGTGCAAGGAGTTTGTTGAAGGGTTCACAGCCACTACATGCCACCAAGACAGTTGGCATTCCCAGGCAGGGCAGCATAGATGGAGCCTAACTGGCATTGGGGAGCTTGGCTTGGGGTCCAGAGTGGGTGTTTGTATGTCTGGAGGGGAAGACTGAGGTTCTTTTGTCTTAGAATCATTGATATTGAGAAGGGCAATTTCTTTTCTATCAACAGACATGTGAACCTGTTAGTACTTGGCAACAGAGGTGTACATCTCATCTGTTGCTCAACTAAAAATCCTCCCCCAGGCCTGGGAAGGGGGCACAAGCACTGCTTCCAGTGAGGGATCTCTGATGGTGTTCTTTGTAGCCAACAGTTGCAGGAGGAGTTCCTCCTGCTCAGCCATGGAGAGGTAATGTACCTCAAGACCCAATGGGCAGTGTTGCACAAAGTGCCCCAGCCTTTTGCATCTCTGGCATAGTAGTGGCATGGGGAAGTGCTGTTGAGTGGTGTCAACGTCCATGAGAATGCCTGGTGGCAAGGGTCATGGTGCAGGGGTGGCTGGAGCCAGGGCAGGTGCTGGGAGTACAGGAGCAGGGTACTGGAGAGTGGTGGCATGAGTGGGGCAGTGAGTCAGGTGCATGCAGCATAGCTCCTGTCAAACCTCCATGAGCTGCCACTGATCCTGGGCCACCTTATACCAGGAGGCAATCTGCTGGTTGTCTGGATGGCCTTTGGCAAGGTTGTCAATGCATTCCAGTAGTGTGGGGTGCAGGCCATCCCAGAATGTGAGGCACAGTTGGAGACTGTCAGGGTAGGCTGCTTGCTTGACTAATGCCCAGAAGGAATTGATATACTTGTCCAGCATCTGTTTCTCTTGCCCATACTGCTCCTGGTTGCATAGTGCTAGGGTGGCAGTTTTGGTGGGGTTGATCAGGAAGAACTCTGCCTGGAAGTCCTTTTCAAAGGTGGCCCAATCTGCAAAGCTTCCAACACCTCCAGGCCATCAAAACACCCATAGTGCATAAGTCAAGGCATGCCCAATCTTCATGTATGACAGAACTCAAGCTATCTTCAATGCATCAGAGTCAAAGGCATCTCTGCTGAGGTAAATATAGGTGATACAGGACTGGGGGAAATGCTCTCTGCTAGAGTGGTCACCATTATATGCATCCAGGAGCATGGGATGGGGGATCTGCACTTGGGGGTTTACCAGAGCTGCCAGAAGGACTACTGGAGCTGCCAGGGGGGTGCAGAGGTGGGGGCAGGTCCTCTAGCAGTGCCTGAAGGGATTGGGAAATGAGCTCAGTGTCACAACCCATCCTCAGACTCCTGCCTTGCCCCAGGACTTTGCCCAGCTAAGCCCAACAAGCCCTGGAGCACACCCCCCTCCTTCTCCAAGGCCTGCAACCCTCTCTCACCCTCAGTGCCCACTCCAGAAAACTCCAACACTTCTCCAGAGATCCCCAATGCTTCCCTGGAATACTCCAGTGATCCCAATGGACTCTGACCACATCTCCAGCAGACCCTATCAAGCCCCTAACCCTTTCCAAGCTCCTGGGCATCCCCAACATCTCTCCTAACCCTGGCCTACACTGCTGACTTGCTCCCTCAATCTGGTGCATCACTCTGGAGCTTCCCAACAACTATGGCATGACCCAAGTTCCCATCAGTTCCCATCATCTGCAGCCCACATCCCCATCATTTCCCATCAGAACACTGCTGCAGCCTGCCAACTGATCAGAACCAACACCTGGGGGCCCTGCATGTCTCTGTTGAGTCCTGCCATCACACCTGCAATCCCTGGAAGAGGTCCCATAGCTAGTATATAAGTTGTAGAACAGTATCTGTTATGGTAGCCTTGATATTACCTAAATTACTGTTTTGTCTCTTGTGTTTCCATCTTGTTGTTCCATCTTGTCAGTTTTGATCTTATCAGTTCCAATCTCATCAGTTTCCTTTCTTGTCTCATCTTCATCTCTATCTTCTAAGTCTCATCTCATCTTGTTCCTCTCAGTTTCTCATCTCATCTCAACTTTCCTGGCTACATTTGACTTTCCTCCTATTGTCCCAATTCTTCCTTTTCAACTCTATGACCTCCAAAGCCCTCCCCATGCCCTCAACTTGGAGCCTAGGCCTGAGTTCCCCTTTGTTCTTGATATTTGACTCCAGAGCTCTGTCTTGTACTTGCTCTGCACTTGTCCATTACTCCCACTCCTTTGTACATCCTGCCAGAGCACTCTGGACATCTCCAGAGCACTTTTTCCCACTTTGCCCACCCAGTTTCACTCTTCTGGAGCTCACCAGAGCATGGGATAGTAAGTGTAGATGTCATGTCCACATAATAAGGACTTACCCTGTGCAGCTGAGCCCCTGTGGTCAGCAGAACCTGACATAATATCAAGGCTCCCCCTTACCCCATTTCTGATGACTGCTTACAATCCCACATACCCACCTCCTGGCTTTCTGATTGACCATTACAGAAGGCCAGTACCTGACCCATACTACCCCCTGTTCTATCTGCTGATACCTGACCACTATGTCTCACCCACTCCATGGTACTGGGTCCCAGATCAAAACCCAATCCCCTATGGCCTGTTAGTCAGTCAGGGACCTCACCTGGGCTGGCATTGCCCCTTGTTGTACCCCATTGAAGGGACCTGCCCCCACATGCAGCCTGAAGCCCCACTAAGGCCCTATTACTCCTACTCAACCCCCACTGCAGTCCTGGTTCCCCTGGAACAACTTGATGGCTACTTCCCCCCATGGCCTCAACCCTCCATTGCTCTCCCAGTCCAAGTCCCACCCTCTCCCAGACAGCAATGGGTGGAAACCTATGTCCAATGGCATGATGAGGTCCTCCACTCCCTTTGCCTCTCCCCTGCCAACTTTGCCAAATGCACTTGAGCCCTCCTTGTCAGCCTGGGACATCATAACTGTCATGACCTGGACCCTCACCTCACCTCCAGACTGCCCCCAACCAGACCCAGCAAGCCCAGAGCACATCCCCCCCCCCCCCCCCCCCCCCCCCCCCCCCCCCCCCCCCCCCCCCCCCCCCCCCCCCCCCCCCCCCCCCGCCTCCCCCCCACCCTCCCCCCCCCCCCCCCTCCCATCC
>JAGGAV010016087.1:0-10804 GCA_017657295.1 Termitomyces sp. DKA64
ATAAGGGTGACCTCTGGAGGCTGTGGCTAAGTCACACAACTGGCAGAGAGAGATCCAAAGTCTATTCAGTACTGTACAAGGGTCTATGGACATAACTACTCACCTGGCAGAGAGAGATCCAAAGAGAACAAGTCTAAAAAGCTCCCTGGCCATTTGTGATGCTTCAGAAAAACTTCTAACCCTGACCCAAAGGTGCAAACTCTGGAAATTAAAGGCCATAACTCTGGAGATTGTACTGAAAATGGAAATCCATTATAAATGGCCTTGATCTCTGAACTCACAGCATGTGACCACATAAAAATATAACCAAAAGATAGCCCTTGGTCAAAAGTATTTGTCATCAGAAGATGGGAGGATGGCAATAAAAGGCAGGCTTGGAACAGAGGAAACAAACCAGAGGGCCCAGTATGAACAGTCTCCTGACAGGTGATTAGTTACTATTTGTATTGTTAGTTACCCTTGTAATATACTTTGGATTCCCATCTGCTAGCTGCATGATTTAGCCACTGCTCCCAGAGGTTGCCCTTACACTGGCTTAGCTGGCTCCCTGCACTTCCAGGCAAAGTGACTGCATTGCAGGCATCCTGCATAGTTGAAGGCTGCACAAACCCCAATCATCCAGTCTGAGGATTACATCCTTGAATCTCCAGTGTGACTGGGCATGATTGACATGAATTACACATTGCAGGTACCATTTCAATGCACCTGCTGCTAGAAAGTCCATCAAAATGAGGACTTTCTCCCATTTGCACCCATCTCCACCATACTGCACTACTGCATAGAACATGCAGATACTCATCAGCCAATCTTCAAGTTCACTGAACTTGGCTAACCCTGAGTATGGGGTGATTGTCTTAGATGAGTCACTCCTCCTTGGCTTCAGTCTGTCAGATATAGCCAGACACACTGATGGCATCTGTTCCATTACTGCTCTCAAATGATCATGCATTGTTTGGCAGTGATACTTGTGGGACAGCTGTCTTTTGGGGAGGACTGTAGTCCTCTATCCATTTCAATGCCCCAGATCCTCCTCTCAATCACCTGGTGGGCCATTCCCTGGCCCTGGTGGATCTGGTGCACCCCCTCCCAGAGGTGGTGAAGGTTCCAATTTGGGAAAAGGAGGACCTCTTCCAGGTCCACCACCACCACCTGGCCCCACCAGTTCTCAATGAGGCCTCATATGTCAGGGGACTACCCCTTCCCTGACCTCTGCCCCTGTTGAACACCAATTCTCCTTGCCCATTTCTGCTTCCTCAAGGCTCATTTGACAACTCCAGAGCATTCTACAGGTCTCTAGAGATTTCTGGAGACCCCCAGAACTTTGTGTGATCCATTGTTGCATACTTCAGCTAACTCCAGTCACCACTCCAGTCATTTATCTAGTTGCTCTCATGCCTCTGCTGCCCCCTGATGCACTGCACTGAGCAGAGGAGATCCTTAGACTTGTTCTCTTTGGATTCCCCTCTGCTAGGTGATTAGTCCACTATTTGTATTATCTATTACATATCTAATACACTTTGGATTCCCCTCTGCTAGCTGCATGACTTAGCTGCCACTCCTGGAGGTTGCCCTTACAGCAGAACAAGTCTCTTACTCTGGTCTGGAAGCCCCTCATAGCCTGCATGGAATCTCCGAGCCACTATCTGTCACTTCTCCACCAGGCTTAAGCACCCACAGAACTCTATGTCTCAGCCAGTGAATCCAGATACTCCCTTAGAGGCCCCAGCCCCACAGAATGAGGCCTGGACTCACCTGCTACACCTAGAGAACCAGGTGGAATTAACCAAATCCTCCCTCACACACCACACAACTGAACTTTCCACCCCTCTGCAAAACCACTGAACTCATCTCCCAGCTCCTCCAGGCACTACTAGAGTGCCTGATCCCTACCTCCATGCCAATCCCAGCTGTGGAGACTCCTCTGGTGGCTTCTGTTGCCTCCCTGGTGGCTTCAGTAGCCCCCCAAGGGTGCATTCCCTGCCCCACACTCCCAGACACTTATGATGGTGACCACTCCAGTGGAGAGCATTTCCTCCAATCCTGTCTCACCTACATCCATCTCAGTAGGGATGCCTTTGATTCAGATGCACTGGAAATAACCTGGGTCTTGTCATATATGAAGATGAGGCACACCTCCACCTATGTGCTACAGGTGTATTGATGTCCCAGAGGTGTTGAGAGTTTTGCAGATTGGGCAGCCTTCAAAAAGGACTTCCAGGCAGAGTTCTTTCTGATTGACCCCACCAAGGTGGTGGCCTTAGCACTATGCAACCAGGAGCAATATGGGCAAGGAAAACAGATGCTAGACAAGTACATTGACTCCTTCTGGGCACTAGTCAAGCAAGCAGCCTACTCCAACAGCCTCCAACTATGTCTCATGTTCCAGGATGGCTTACACCCCATGCTACTGGAATGCACCAACAACCTTGCTGAGGGCTTCCTGGATGATGTGCAGATTGCCTCCTGGTATAAAGTGGCCTAGGATTGGTGGCAGCTCATGGAGGTTTGACAGAAGCTATATTGCACACACCCAACTCCCTGCTCTGCCCCCATCTCCACCCTCTAGTACACTGCCTCTGCTCCTCCAGCACCTGCCTCTGCTCTGGCCAGCTCCACTCCATGACCTTTAGTGCCAGGCATCCCTATGGATATTGACAATACCTGACAGTGCCATGCCATGCTGCTGCTATGCCAGAGATGCTGGAAATCTGGGCATTTTGTGTGGCACTGCCTGTTGGGTCTTGAGGTATGTTATCTTTCCATGGTGGAGCAGGAGGAGCTCCTCCTACAGCTGCTGGCTACAAAGGACATGGCTGGAGACCCTTCACCAGACAAGCTGGCACCAGAGTTGATCTTGGAGGAGAGCGGCATTTGTGCCCCCCTCCCAGGCCTGGAGGAGGATTTTAGTCAAGCAGCAGATGAGATGTACACTTCCATTGCCAAGTACTAACCAGTTCATGTGTCTGTTAATAGAAAATGAAATTGCTTCCATTGATGTTGATGATCCTAAGACAACTGAACCTCAGTACTCCCCTCCAGACATACAAACACCAACTCTGAACTCCAAGTTGGGCCCACCAATGCTGGGCAGACCTCACTGGGCTGCCCCACCTGGGAACACTGACTCTCCTGGCAGTACATGGTATCCACAAACCTCTCAGCAAACTCCCTGCACCTCAACATGGAAATTGAGACCATGGACACTCAGCAGGCCTGCAGAGTCACCGCCCTCCTGGATAGTGGTGCCACAGAGTTGTTCCTAGACTTGGAGTTTGTCTGGCACCATTGCCTGACCACACAGCCACTGTCTCAGCCCATTCTGATGTTCAACATTGATAGAACATCCAACAAGGCCAGGGCCATCAGCTCCATGGTTGACCTTGTCCTCACTTACTGGAATCATGCCAAATGGGCTGTATTCACTGTCACTAGCCTAAGTAAGCAGGACATGATCCCTGGATTTATCTGGCTTTAGTAGCATAACCTTGAAGTAGACTGGGCTCAAGGCAAGGTGACTATGAGCAGATGTCCCTGGAGGTGTGCCACCTGTGCTACCAAAGCCAGGGAACAGTGCCAGGCTGCAGTTTGAGAGCACATGGCCATTTGGGCTTGCTGTGCGGGCCATCTCCTCTTTACAGATCTGGATCTTCTGGACCACTCACCTCTGGCATTCCCTCATAGAGAGGCCCTCTATGGGGATGACCAGAGTGGTGGCAGAATCCTGGAAGAGGATCTGTTAGGGGAGTTCTGCAGCTTGCATGACCCAGAGTTCCTGGATGAAGCTATGAAGACTGGAAACCAGATATACACCACCACTCTATGCTCCCTGCCTCCTATGGCAGAGATCCAGGCCAGCCAGACCACCTCTCAGCAACTGGCCCAGGCCTTTGCAGCCAACTCCGCACTCCAGGAGCTCCAGGACATTGTGCCTCCATATCTTCATGCATTCAAGAATGTGTTCTCCAAGGCCTCATTTAATTCACTTCTGGAGTGCAAACAGTGAGACCATGTCATTGAATTAATACTGAACTCCAAGCCTGCTAGCTGTAAGATCCACCCACTGGTACCAAAGGAGCAGGATGAACTCAATGCCTTCCTACAGGAGAACTTAGCCTCCAGTCGCATCTGCCTGTCTAAATTCCCAATGGCCTCTCTGGTCTTCTTCATCAAGAAGAAAGATGGCTCCCTCCAACTGGTCCAGGACTACCAGGTGCTCAATGCCATGATGGTGAAGAACTGCTACCCCCTCCCCCTCATCTTGGAGCTCATCAACAATCTCTAAGGAGCATGGTACTTCACCAAGCTGGATGTCTGGTGGGGCTACAACAATGTATGGATCTAGGAGGGAGATGAGTGGAAGGCTGCCTTCCAGACCAACCAGGGATTGTTTGACCCCCTTGTTATGTTCTTCAGACTCACCAACAGCCCTGCCACCTTCCAGACAATGATGAATGACATCTTCTGAGACCTGATAGCAGAAGGTGTAGTGTGTGTATACCTCAATGACATCCTCATTTACACTAAAATGTTAGAGGAGCACTGCCAAGTCATGTGCATTATCTTAGAATGCCTCCACCTGCACCAACTCTATTTCAAACTGGAGAAGTGTGAGTTCAAACAAACCTGGATTGAGTATCTTGGGTTGATCATCTTGCACAGAGCCATGGAGATGGATCTGGTGAAGGTGGCAGGTGTGGCAGAGTGGCCAGAGCCCAAGAACAAGAAGGAAGTGCAGGCCTTCTTGGAGTTTGCCAACTTCTACTAGAGGTTCATCCAGGATTTCTCCCACCATGCCCAACTGTTGTTCAACCTCACTGCTAAAGATGCTGCCTGAAGATGGCAGTCCCTGGAGCAGACAGCTTTTGATGACCTCAAGCATGCTGTCACCTCCAGACCTGTCCTTCTCTTTCTGGATGATGACTCCCCCTTCTGGGTGGAAGCTGACAGCTCTGACTTTGCCACTGGAGCTGTTCTATTGCAGCAATCCCAGAAGGATGGAAAATGACATCTGGTGGCCTTCTGCTCAAAGAGTCTGAATGTGGTTGAATGCAACTATGAAAAGATGCTTGCCATCATCCAGTCCCTCAAAGAGTGGCAGCATTTCCTGGAGGGCACATGGCATAAGTTTGGAGTCTGGATGGATCACAAGAACCTCAAGTACTTTTGGACAGCTAAGAAGCTTAATTGCTGACAGGCCTGATGGTCCCTCTACTTAGCCAACTTTGACTTCTCACTGTACCACAAGCCAGGCCAGAGCATGGGGAAGCTGGATGCCTTGTCCCAGAGAGTAGACCATGGTACCAGGGGGGAGGACAACAGCAACATCATGCTCCTCTAGCCCAAATTGTTTATGATCTGAGCCATGGAGGGCCTAGCTGTTGAGGGAGCAGAGGTGGAAATCCTTTGGGATATCCAGCAGGGAGATTGGGATGGTCTGCAGGAAGAGCTGGTCACTCAGGCAGCCTGGGCCCTCAAGTCTGGGTGCACCACCAGCATCAAGTCAGTTCATGCAGACAAATGGGCCCTCTGCAATGGACTCCTGACCTTCTGGGACTGCATCTACATGCCCAATGACCCAGAGCTTTGCTGGAGAATTGTAGAGCAACACCACAACTCCTGGATTGCAGGACACCCTGGCTGGTGGAAGACACTAGAACTGGTGTCCCAGAACTACTGGTGGCCCCAAATGTCCCAGTACATTGGATCCTACACTAGTACATGCAATCTATGTCTTTGGACTAAGCCCCAATACCATCTTCCCTCCAGCCAGCTGCATCCCCTGCCTATCCCTGCAGAGCAGTGGAGCATTACCTCAGTAGACTTCATTGTAGAACTCCCCAATGCCCATGGCTATGATGCCATCATGGTAGTGGTGGACCTCTATGGCAAGCAAGCACACTTCATCCCCACTCACACCACTTGCTCCACCATGGGTGCCACCAACCTGTACCAGAGGAATGTCTGGAAGCTGCATGGCCTCTCTAAGGCCTATGTATCTGACTGGGGCCCACAATTCATGGCAGACTTCACTCAAGAGCTCTACTGATTACTCAATGTGAAGATGCACACTTCCACAGCCTACCACCCACAGTCTGATGGCCAGACTGAATGCATGAACCAGGAGCTCAAACAATACTTCCACCTCTTCTGCAATGAGCACCAGGATGACTGGGACAAGCTCCTCCCTGACACTGAGTTCTAGTATAACAACCACATTCACATGACCACCTAGTATTCACCCTTCTTCCTGGATACTGGACATCACCTGCACATGGGCTTTGAACCCCAGGCCTGGCCTTCAGAGAATGAGGCAGTAAATGAAATTGTAGACTGGATGAAGATTGCACAGGAAGAGGCACAAGCAGCACTGGCAAAGGTGAAGGATGACATGGCACAGTACTATGACCATGGAAGGACCCCAGCACCCCAGTACAAGCCTGGGGATTGAGTCTACCTGGATGCCTCCAGCATCATGACCACCTGGCCATCAAAGAAGCTTTTGCACTGGCAATTAGGACCCTACATGGTGAATGACAGGTAGGGCCCCTAGCTTATTGACTCTGGCTCCCTGTGGGAATGTGCCAGCTCCATCTGGTCTTCAACATGGTCAAACTGACTCTGGCCCCAGCAGACCCCATCCTGGGACATTGCCCAATGTCTCTGCCCCCTCTGGTGGTGGTCAGCAACAGCAAGGAGTATGAGATGGAAGAGATCCTGGATAGCTGTCTGTTCTGGTGGGGACTACAATACAAGGTGAAGTGGAAAGGCTATGGAATCAAGGACATTTCCTGGGAACCCCAGGAGAACGTTCATGCACCTGGACTGGTCAGGGAGTTCCACCAACAACATCTGAACATGCCATGAGTGGTCAGAGGGATATATCTCCTCCCCCTGGTGGACTAGGCAATCTGGAATTTTTTCTACCCCACACATTGAGATGCCACATGCTAGAGGAGGGGTGATGTCAGGGGACTACCCCTTCTCCAACCTCCACCCCTGTTGGACACCTATTCTCCTGGCCTGTTTCCACTTCCCCAAGGCTTGTTTGATGACTCCAGAGCATTCTACAAGTCTCTAGAGATCTCCAGAGACCCCTGAAACTTTCTGTGATCCATCATTGTGTACTTTGGCTGACTCCAGTCACCTATCCAGTCACTCCCATGCCTCTGCTGCCCCCTGATGCGCCACACTGAGCACAGGAGATCCTTAGACTTATTCTCTTTGGATTCCCCTCTGCTAGGTGATTAGTCTACTATTTGTATTATTGATTACATATCTAATACACTTTGGATTCCCCTCTGCTAGCTGCATGACTTAGCTGCTGCTCCCAGAGGTCGCCCTTACATCATAGGCAGCAAAGATGGCTGATTGCTTTCAGGTGAGTTCCCTCTAGGGCCTCCTCTGTGTCCTGGACTATATCCAAACTGACTCAGAGGATTACTACCTCCCTGTCCAGCCTGTTGTTGGTGCACAGCAGAGCTACCTGCAGCACCTTCAAGAACACCATCCAGTGGGGAGCAAGATTCTCACTCCTCTGTCTTCATTGGTTGATTACAACCATAGGGAAGGTACCCTTCTGACCAAGCATCATATGGGGTGTTCCCTTGGAACACCACCCCTTGGTCTTCAACTTGGGACTGTCCAAAGTCCTCCATGTCACCATTGCAGAATTGCTGCAATGCAATTCTGTCTTCCCACATCAGTGCTCTCTATATAGACCCAGCAGGTCTATGGTGCACTGCAGGTTGTTCCACAGTCATTATCAACTCTGCCTCTGTTGAGGCCACTTTGAGTAGTCCAATGGTTCCCAACATGGCTCATCTCTGCCAGTCAACAGCAGCCTATCTTGCCATGTACTCACACAGCAACTCACCTGGTTGCTGTGGTGCATGTAATCACCCAACAATTGCTGAATAGCTATATGCTTGACTACTCATGCAGTCAAGCACTGCTGTGGAGGCCTTTGTAACCTCCACCTGGTCCTGCCAAAACACTAACAGCCTCCTATGGAGGATGTCATTGGGTTGTGCTTCACTGTCCATATTGGAGGTGTCTCCACTATCCTTGGGAATTGTCTCAATGGTGGCAGATGGTCCTGATGCATGCATAGTTGGCATCAGACCTCCTTGCACTCAACTAGTGCTGCAAACTCTGTACAGTTTGTCTCCCACACTTCTCAGTGGCATGCTCCCCAGCAGCAGTTCAGGCTGACTGCCTGCAACTATATGGAGGGCACTCACATCAGTGCTGCATTACCCAATTCTACCTTCAGGTACAGTCAGGAAGAGGGTGCCCTAGCACCCTCACTTGTGATGCCAGTCCAACCATCATATGGTGGTCACACAGGAGTGGCTGCAGGCAGCCCTCCTGGCATCACACTGCTTTCCCTACCCACACCATTGTCTGACATGGCAAGATCTGCTGATACATATGGAGTACTCAGACCTACTCCATCAAGTTCTGCTTTGGACTGAAGTCTGAGCACCTGTTCCTCCAAGGTCACCACAGTATACATTGAGGCAAGTGAACATTAAAACTTTTAATGTTTTGATTGCAACAAGTGGCAGTGAACTTCTCATGTCAGAAGTTCAGCTTCTACTTTGCAAATGAGTAACCACTTGTTTGTGTTAAAAAAATGTAACATTTCTGTTATGGGTCATGCAGCTTACAGTTCACACTCCATAACACAAAACCAATAGATAGTCTGTCTACAAAGTATGAAGTAAGGTGCTGCCTTACTTCAGTACACAATGACTATTTATAAGTAGCATCAGGTGATGCTACCATGAGAACATACTACTGTACTAGATGTTGGTGTGTAAAGCAGTTGTAACATGGGGGGTCCATTACATGATGGCATGCAAAGTTGCTTCTTCCCTTCAGCCTTCAGAAAGACCCTCTTGTCCTCTGTCACTTCATAATTCTTAAAAGCACATGGGCTTTCTAAGATAGATTTAAATGTCTTATCTTTCAGGTACCACCTGCTAAATGATGCTTCTAGGTCTATAGGGTCCTTTCCCAAGTTAAGTAGTTCTTCTAGGGTCATGAGTTCTAGTCTCTGATATACTTCCTGTAGTTGTTTCAATCTTGCTGCTAGATTCTCATCATTGCTCAGTTCTGTAGGATGGTCCACACAGATTAAGCATTTGAGCTTGTCTCTGCCAATTGAGCATTTTTCTTGGCCAGTGGCAAAAAGGTCACTAAGGGAAGGCAACAGGAGAAGAGTTGGGCTGAGGTAGAAAGTGGTGAGAATGCTAGCAATAGTGAGGGCAATGGGGACAATAGCAACAATGCTCCTTTGATGGAGGCCCAGCAACCACCAACAGTCACTAGTGACCAGGAGGATGAGGACATGCCTATGAGGGAACCAGCCCCATTACCAACTGTCATTGAAGTGAAGTTAGAGGTCATGGGTACTGAGGTTGAGGATGAGGCAATGGTGGTAGAGGAGAATGAGCAGGAGGTTGGGGAAGAGAAGGGCCCCTCACCAGTAAGTGTAAGTTCTTTTAGTTGTTTACCCTTCATCACTAACTAATTTGCAAGAAGGTCTGGACCTCTGCCCCTCAGCAGTAGGTGGGTGATGACAAGTTAGAGTGGTTAGGGGAAGACCTAGCCTTACCAACTCCTCTTATGTTGGTAACATTGCTAAGAGGTCTTGAAGAATGGATGGCAATGCTGGAGGCTAGGTTTAGGTGGGAGCTGAGGGTGGCCAGGAAGGACTTGCTGTGAGGTACATGGTTGCTAGGCAGACAGCAGTGACTTTGGCAGAGTATCAGGAGAACTGCTGGGCATTTTTGGGTTGGCAGGAGGAGAACAGAGTCAGTGAGGAGGACTGGGAGGGGGGTAAGCTGGGAGAGGTGCCAAGCAATGACACCAACCTCAATGCCTAGTAACTGCTGTTCCCAAAAAGAAAAAATTTCTTTCTGTATACAAACAAAGACTAGCCCCCTTAAGGAGCATCATATCTCCTTGTGTGTATTGGTAGAGGCCTCCTCAAGGGGCCCAAAAAAATGTAACATATTCAATTGAAGCAGAAAGTGAAAGGACCAAAGGAAAAGAAATAACAACAAGAAAAAGAAAGGCAAACATTGATAAGTTCAGAATCAAGAAAGGGATAAAGTCAGAACAATTGGTATGTACTAGCAACTGCCAGTTAACACTGGTAGTTATAGAGGAAATGCTCAGTAGATCACCACAGCAAGAAAACCCCAAAAGGTGTGCCAAACACTAGCAACAAGTCACCAAGTGCAGCATCTTAATGAAAGAGAAGAACAAATATAACAACTGTCTGTGAAACACTTTTAACAAGTAAAGGATAATATAAGAAAAACAAAGAAAAGACTCAAGTACATGTATTGAATGATGGTTTTGTATGGGGAATGGTAAAGAATGAAAGTGTTGGTATTAGTCATTGCTATTGTTGGCAATGTTATTAGCATCATCATTGTCCACCAGGTCTGTTTATTCAAGTTCATGTAGGTGGGTAGTATTGATGTCAAATGTGTCACTAGGCACTGAGATGCATTCTCTAGCAAAATATGGCACCAAGCAAAAAGCTGCCACCAGTTGATGCATGACTAAACCATCTAGTTCACAAAGAATGTAAGTGCCTCCATGGTGATGATGATGATGAATCATTTTATTTGTTTCAAGACCTATTTTACATGTGAACATAGTGTCCTAGGTCCCACAGTACATAATGGGGGGTGGTAATTACAGACACTCCAGCTAGTTCTCTGGCCTGATCCCTTTTCAGCTGATGCCGGTTATGCCTCATAGCTACTTTACTATAATTTGACTTTGT